>JARQWZ010002844.1:0-198869 GCA_033150135.1 Gobio occitaniae | reverse complement strand
CAACCGTATGGAGGAGATAGAGAGAGATTAGCCGGAAGCTTTGCTTCAATGTTCTCAGTGAAGGGGTTTCTGATCCACAGAAACGCAGCAGCTCCATCAGTACAGACCCCAATGCAGTTGCTCCAGTTAATCTCATTTGATCTCATGAAATTATCCAAAGTTTAAAAAATATCGTTTGCCGTCGTCGTGGTACGAAGCTCTTTACAAAACAAAAAATCTTCTTTTATCTCGTTTTCAAATTCATAACGAACGTATGCCAGGAGTTGTGCCATTTTTGACACGTCGGTAGACTCGTCTAATTGAAGAGCGAAGTCATTACCACGAAGTCGCGCAGAAAGCTGACCCCTCACATCTTCTGACATTGTTGCGATGCGACGCTTGACCGTATTATTTGATAATGGTATCTTAGCCAATTGTTTTGACTTATCCTCTCCAAATAATTCCTTGACAATCTCTGTTGCGCGTGGCAAAATCAAAGTTTCTGCAATTGTATGTCCTTTCTTTGCTTTGGCGATTTTTTCAGCAACTGTATACAATATTTTTAAAAGTTTCTTGTCAGTAGCTGTGACTTCCCTCATCTCATTTTGAGACAGTGTCAATTCTTTTGCCTTGCGCTCAAAAAATGACCTGGGCTTGTCCCAGTGCTGGGGATGAGTTGTCTGCAAATGTCTCGTTAGTTTGGACGGCCTCATGCATTCGTTAGCAAGGACTTTGGCGCAGATAATGCACTGTGGCTGGGGCAGGGACTCTTTGCTCCGAGAAAATGAAATAAAACCATAGTTCAGGTAACTATCTAGGTATTTCCTGCATTTCGTATGTCCAGTATTGCTTGTACTGCGACCAGAATTGGTGCGATCTTCCTCACCTGGGTTCAGTATGCCTGGTTCATTACTATCAGCAGCTGTAGGCGAATCAGTGGGACTCGGCCGTTTTTGTGGTGGACGAATTACAAATTTGTCCATTTTAATTTTTTTTCATGCATAAAATTGGCAAATTTAATATGATCGTTCTCCTTAATGCTCACTGCAGTCGCCCTGTCCATGTGCAGAAAAACACCCCCAAAGCATGATGCTACCACCCCCATGCTTCACAAGTAGGGATGGTGTTCTTGGGATGGTACTCTTCATTCTTCTTCCTCCAAACACGTTTAGTGGAATTATGACCAAAAAGTTATATTTTGGTCTCATCTGACCACATGACTTTCTCCCATGACTCCTCTGGATCATCCAAATTGTCATTGGCAAACTTAAGACGGGCCTGGACATGTGCTGGTTTAAGCAGGGGAACCTTTCGTGCCATGCATGATTTCAAACCATGACCTCTTAGTGTATTACCAACAGTAACCTTGGAAACGGTGGTCCCAGCTCTTTTCAAGTCATTATCCAGCTCCTCCCGTGTAGTTTCTGGGCTGATTTCTCACCTTTCTTAGGATCATTGAGACCCCTCGAGGTGAGATCTTGCATGGAGCCCCAGTCCGAGGGAGATTGACAGTCATGTTTAGCTTCTTCCATTTTCTAATGATTGCTCCAACAGTGGCCCTTTTTTCACCAAGCTGCTTGGCAATTTCCCCGTAGCCCTTTCCAGCCTTGTGGAGGTGTACAATTTTGTCTCTAGTGTCTTTGGACAGCTCTTTGGTCTTGGCCATGTAGTAGTTGGATTCTTACTGATTGTATGGGGTGGACAGGTGTCTTTATGCAGCTAACGACCTCACACAGGTGCATCTAATTTAGGATAATAAATGGAGTGGAGGTGGGCATTTAAAAGGCAGACTAACAGGTCTTTGAGGGTCAGAATTCTAGCTGATAGACAGGTGTTCAAATACTTATTTGCAGCTGTATCATACAAATAAATAGTTAAAAAATCATACATTGTGATTTCTGGATTTTTTTAATATTATGTCTCTCACAGTGGACATGCACCTACGATGACAATTTCAGACCCCTCCATGATTTCTAAGTGGGAGAACTTGCAAAATAGCAGGGTGTTCAAATACTTATTTTCCTCACTGTATGTCTAAAGAAACGCTGAAATGTCAGGTTTTAAACACTGTAAACCAAATAAAAAACAAATATTCTGTGTTTATGTAATCCGTTTGAAAGCAGAGAGATGTTAGTCGTTCCTGAGTGGCTCATTATACACTAATGCGACCACGCCCACGAAGCACGCGCTCTATTGAGATTCAAATACTGAGGCGACGCCCACACACACATCAACTCAAACAAACTCATCGACAAACACATCGTGCACGAGGACGCACTGAAACTTTCTTTGTTTAAATTTGCTCAAAATTATTGTCAGATGTAAGTAATTACCTTGACAAACTATACATCATTTAAAATATCTAAGACTCAAGCTTCCATTTTTGACCTCTGTTTTATTCTCAAAGTCATATAGTGACCGTAATTTGTTAATATGTGTCAGTAGTTATGAATATGAATACTGTCGGTACCTTCTCAAGATTGTAATACGAGCGTCAGCTGCTCTCATTCATAAAAAACTCTTCATACTTCATACTGGCAGCCGGAGGGCGCTCCGTGCACATGTAGTCCATATATAACACATACGAAGAAGATACCATGTGACATTAACATAAACAGCTTCCAGAAATCGCTCTAACATGCAGATAGACACGTTTGAAGATAATAAACACACAATCGCGACAATATATGGCTTATCTGTGTTATTTATACCATGTTGGGTTACCATGTTCATAATAGATTATATTTATAATGCAATGCTACTCGAGCTTTTATAATTATGCAGAATATTGTAAAATATATTTTCTGTCTGATTTTTTTATCCAAAGTCAAATGAGAGCACATAAGGTTATTTAAAACATTTGACTTGTGATATAAAGTAAGTTTGGAGTAAAAACATGGTTTTAATCTCATTAGCTAATTGTTGTGTTTTAATAAATTGGTGTAATAAATCATAAATTGTTGTGGCAGAGAATATAGATTGTTTTAAGTTATCTGGTCTACCTTTATGAAGCAACTCTGCACTGTGCCCAAGCAGAATTTCCCCTTTGGGACAATAAAGTTAACTAACTAAGCAAAAACTCACTTCATTTTGATTTTCCCCACAGAAATTTGTACTTATCTAGTAAATTAATCTTGATTTAAGAATTTTAAATATTTGGACTGGAAACAAGAAAAAAATACCAAAAAAGAAGAGCATTTTTTGCAGTGTAGTCAAATATTCTGATCATTTAAAATATAATAGGCCTTGTTGATTACATTCCAAATAAAATAAACTACAAAAAATATATATTTCCTTTGCTCTGTTACTCTCTGTCACAGGCCTACCCGAAGCTCATTCATTTAGCAGCTCATTAATGCAAGCTATTATGTCCTTTGGTTCTCTCAGGTGTTATCTCATCATTATTCATTTGCTATCATGCCTCCTCGCATATTGGCTTTGTGAAGAGAAACTGTCTTACAAATTGTAAATGAATATATTTTTTTATGTGAATGAGTAGGCTCAAGGATTCTCACATCAGTTTAAAGAAAAAACTCTGTACAAATACAGACAGGAGTCAAAAGTCTTGTGCCGTCATTACTGCCATGTGGATTATCCTGATTGGCTCAGAGAAAATAGACAGTCTTGGTAAATTTCCACACATTGTCAGTTAATCAGATTCACGTGTCCATATATCACTTGTTGCCGCTGGCAGGCGCATGCTTGCCCAGAACAACAAGTCCACCCGTCTCTTAGGATGCCCATAGTCCACATCCAATACTGATCTGTAACACCGAATACTGCGCACATACACAGATAAACAGTCTCTCCAAGGTTGGAGTTGGTTGAGCTCTGGTCCAAACCAGAGAAAGTTTTCCAAAACATACTGATAGCATGTGCTTTTCTCTCAGTGGGAGAGACAGACAATAGTACAGACCATATTCATCTTGATTCTTTAGGGTTTCAGTAAGAGGAAATGTAAAATTAAATAAAATAAAATGAAAGAGAAATCCATATTTCATCTCTGGGAGCCTGGCTAAATGAGCAATCCCTGTTACAGCATTCCTGTCGAGTTAGAGGTGTGTGATGCCTCCAAAATCCAAACACACGACAACATGTTCTGAAATCAAGTGTTTTTGCGAAACATCACACACCACACCAGGACAGATCCTCAGTCACCACTCAGAGACCAAATACAAACTTTAGAAAATATAAAAGGAAGAAACAATCATGGGTCCTATTGGTTAATCAAAATCATAACTGGATAGAATTATTAAAATCATAATAATTATATAAGAGGATGAATATTGATTGAGGCTTTGATTATGAATTTAAGTTGGATATATATGTACTGTATATATACGTAATTATATTGAAGCGGCGGTAGATTCCAGAATCTTTCACTGCAATCCATGTTCTGGACACAGCGGAGGTTACTGTTTAGTCCTAGACTCAATTCTCTGTTAGTTTCAACTTGTTCAGGTAAGAGTGATGAAAGGGGAAAGAAAGAACACCTGTGGGAGATGAATTTCTTTGTTAGTGGGGACAATCTCAACAGGGTGGACGTACCCTGACTGGATAAGTCGAGTTATTGAGTGCCGTGAAAACAATTGAATGTGTTACTAAATGTGGTGTGGTTTGTGGTGGTCTAGATCTGTGTCAGTCACTTTTGGTCTTCCCCCTTTTAGGTGGTGCTCTGGGTGGATTTGTGTCCCGGGTGGTCGCTGTTCCTTTTCTTCGCGGCTAGTCATACCAAATCTGACTTGTTCCATTTCCTGTCCACTTCATTGCGTTTGAAGAATTCTCTCATGAATAGCTGCATAAATTCTTGTGGATTGCTACTTTGCTTATGCCAGCGGTCGGCTGGTTGTTTGGGTCTGGCACTGGCATGAGAGTCCCGTTCTCTGCTAACAGGAGGTTCTCGTCGTTCTCTGTGTGACGGCTTGATGTTGTCGTGATGTTGGGTGCCCTCTAGGGCCAGACCTTGGTGTTGCGTGTTGAACTCACAGATTGCTGGTGGCTTGGTCCCATTTTCTGAGTCCATCTTCTGTTTGCTATAAGCTTTGTGTGCCAAATCCCTCAACTGTTGTGTAGTCATTGTGCGGGGACAGGCCAGGACGCCTAGGTGATGGCTTACTCCCAGATGCAAGTTTCTCAGGAAAAGGGTCTTGAAGTGGAGGTCCTCCATGTTAGGTTCATTACGTGTACCGAAGAATGCTTGTCTGAGTCGGTTGTAATAGGCATGGGGGTTCTCATGCTGGCCCTGTTTGGTTGCTAGGGCGGCTACCAGTCCTTGGTCTGCCTCAGGATCTGTAAACTCTTGGATAAGAGCTTCTCAGGTGAACTGATAGTCCGACTGGTTGTGTGTGGGCTGTCTGTTCAAGAAATTTTGCACCTCATGACTGGATGTTGTCCGAAGTAAGAAGAGTCTCTCTCTTTCTGTCACGTTCATTCTCACACCCAGGTGCAGGTCGATGTCTTGTAGGTAGGCCTGGACATCCTGACTTCCTGCCACATTTGAGGTGATAGTCTCAACTGCTGATAGTTCTGGCTAGTTTGTCAAGGTCTTTTGGGTCCAGGCCACCTGCAGTTTCATGGTCTGTTCGGAGGGGCCTCTTTCTCGTGGCAGCAGGGTGGCGCTCCTCCGAGGGAGCTGAAGAAGGTTTTAGTGGTGCTTCTTCACTTTTCTTGTGATATGGCGGTCCCAGGCTAGGGGATGCAGCTCTACTAGGCGGGGGTGAAATAATAGGTCGTCTTGTCCTTGATGGCCCAGGGTGCAGCGCGTAGGCGTGCTTGAGTGCCTCTTTGATTGAGTCAGACTCTTCTTTTTCATCGTTGAGCCGTTGATTCAGACTGCAGATCTCATCTCGTGCCCCTTCAAGATGATTTTCAAGGGCCCTTTTGCGGCCAAATTCGAACTTGGCTTTTTCGAGTAGCTGCTCTGCATACTGTAGGTTGTTGGCCAGATCATCTTGGGCAGTCTTTGATCATTCTAATTCTTTGGTTATGTTTGCTACTGTTTCTTTGAGCTTTTCAATCTCTTCTTTGTTGCTCTGCTCCATCTCGTCGGACTCTTTCCGTTGGTCCTGTTCTTCCAGTTCTAACTGGTCTATGCGTCGTTTCGCACGGGTCAGCTCCTTCTGGAGGTTGGTTTCTTTCTTGTCGCTCAATTTGAGTGTGGCTATCAGCGTGTGCCTCAGGGATCCTGTGATCTTGGCTAGCTCTTTGTGGTTGTAGCTGTGGGTTGGATCTTGTGCCATGATGTCCGACATGTTGGCATCCAGTTGCTCTTGCGTGTGTTGCCGTAGATTGTTGGCAGCCTGGGGTAAGAGGCTGTCTGTCACTGAACTCAACAATTTTTCTAAATCCTCACAGTGGGCAATAGGATCAGGAGTGCGAGGCAAGTTAGCACAGAGCGGAGAGACCTTGAAAAGAGACTGACACAGATCATTAAGAGTGTGTGAGCTAATTGTGTGATGGGCAGTTCCCTTTCGTTTAGTCACTCCGAGTAACATCAGTGACTTACGAATGGGGGTTTCGCTTAAAAGCCTATCATCTTTGAGATGTAAAAAAGCACCCAATGACGATGAAATGCCATCGGCATGCGGAATTTGCATAGTGTAACTCCGCCCCACCTCGTGGGTATATAAGGAAGTACGCTGGCAATGTTTCTGCTTCGGAGCCAATAGCATCTCTTCACTCCTGCAAGCCTGAAGTCTGACTTCTCTCTTTAGTTCTTCGAGACAAGTGGTTCTCCAGTGTATTGGTGTGACGGTGCATTCCAGGGATCTCACACTTTCTGCCTGCTGATCTGTGCAGTGATCTGCAACAGCTGTGTGTGTTTTCCCTGGACGCTTCAGCACTCTGCAGAGCTTCCTCTCTCAAATAGAGCTTGCGCGTGGCACGTCTTTTTAAAGATGGTTCGTCCGTGCACTTCCGGGTATGATCGATCTCCATTGCCGTCTGATGGGCACAGTCACTGCTTGACGCTTTTGGGCTTCAACACGCTCAGGCAGTGTTTGTGGATGTGTCATATTCCCTCCGCGGGAACATGACCATTGCGATGTTGCGGTCAAGACTCAATGACCTCCGTAAAGGAGAGAGAGTCCCCTCTGTCACACCCCAACTTACCGTCTCCAAGAGAGATGGTACTTTGGCTGGTGGCCAGGGTAACCTGAGGGTTGGGCTGTGGTATAAAGAACCCCGACGATCATTCCTCGGACCACACAACCCTCTCGCACGGCGCTACCCGCGAGATGGGCTTGGCAACAGGCCACGCTCCGGGTCCCATCGACTCAGGCCTGCCATTATACCTTCATCCCGTGTGAACCTCATTTTTCTACAGGCCAGAGCTCCCTTAGAACGAGTTTCCGGGCATATTGTTGTATCAACGAATGCCTCTTTCACGGGCTGGGGTACCATGCGCAATTGACGTGCTATCGCAGGCTCCTGGCAAAGAACCCAGCGCCTAGGGCTGTCAATTGCCTCGAGTTTCTGACCGTACACCTCACCCTGCACGGCTTTTGAGCCCTGCTCTAGGTTAGCGCACTGGTCCATGCAGACACGGCGTCAGTAGCATACGTCAACCGTCAAGATGACCTATGCTCCCGCCGTATGTCGCAACTTGCCCACCATCTCCAACTTGGAGTAAGAAGCATCTGAGGTTCATGTCCTGGGAGGTCTGAACCGTGCAGCCGACGAGCTGTCATGGGCTCAGCCACTTCCTGGAGAATGAAGACTCCATCCCCAGATGGTTCAGCTGATTTGGGAACAGTTCGGCGACGCACAGGTTGACCTGTTTGCCTCCCACAACTCTTCCCACTGCCGCCTGTTTTACTCCCTGTCCGAGGGCACCCTCGGCATGGACACTCTGGCGCACAGCTGGGCGCGGCCTCCGCAAATATGTGTTTCCCCCAGTGAGCCTTCTTGCACATACAGATTCAAGATCTGGGAGGACAATGAGCAGGTCCTTTTTGGTCGCCCCGTATTGGCCCGGCCGGACCTGGTTCTCCGAACTCATGCTCCTTGCGACAGCCCCTCCCTGGTCGATCCCTCTGAGGAAGGCCTACTTTCTCAAAGACGGGACACCCTTTGGCACCCGCGTCCCGATCTCTGGAACCTCCATGTGTGGCCCCTGGACGGGTCGCGGCAGGTTTGAGTACCCTACCACCTCAGGTGGTGGCTACCATCACTTCCGCTAGGGCCTTGTCTACCAGACACGCCTATGCGTTGAAGTGGAACCTCTTTGTCCTGGTTTTCTTCTCACCGAGAAGACCCCCGGAAATGCCCGATCAGGTCTGTGCTCACATTTCTGCAAGATGGTTTGGAACTAGGGCTGTCACGATATTAGATTTTTCACACCACGGTTATTGTGGCCCAAAAAATTCATGATATCGATATATCGCGATATCTAAAGAAACCTTGGGGGAAAAAGTTATCAAATGAATTGGTAACACTTTACAATAAGTTTGTATTAGTTAACATTAGTTAATGCATTAGTTAACGAACTAACCATGAATAACACCTCTGTTGAGCATTAGTTAATCTTTGTTAACGTTAGTTAATTTAGAGCTGTCCATGGTTTGTTCATGTTAGTTCACAGTGCATTAACTAATGTTAGCAAGATTTTAATAATGCATTAGTAAATGTTGAAATTAACATTAACAAAGATTAATAAGTGCAGTTCATTATTAGTTGACTGATTAATTGTCTTTGAAGCTCCCTATGAAATAACAAGAGAGAAAATACTGTCAAGTTCAACAGTATGATGATGAATAAATATTAACATAAATGTTATTGGCCATGACTAGATTGCAAATACAAATACAAGAATAGACATTATTCATTAATTAAAAGAAACTATGAGACCTCGACCGTCGACTGGCTCTGACTGATGTTTAGAGTCATTCCTTCAGCGCAGCTGCAAGGGCTATGGCCTTTTTATACCTGCTCACTTCGTTCGTTTTCTCTGATCATATATCTATCATATTGTGAAGAGATCAGGAGTAAATATCTTCCGAAATTCTTTCGAGGCGGATTTAAATCCGATCCACCGCTCAGATCCACCACGAGCATCACGCACCGAGTGCTGAGGGGGCACTACAAGAAGATGCAAGAAAAGACGCAAACGGCCGCCAGTGAAACTGACAGTAGCCCAAGGCTCAGAATCAGATGCTCAAAAACACAATCATCTTCATTAAAACGTCTCGGTTACGTATGGTAACCCTCGTTCCCTGAAGGAGGGAACGGAGACGTACGTCGGATGTACCGACGAATTGGAATCCCTTCAGAGAGCCCCTATCAGCTTCGAGATATGGAGAACAGGCCAATGGGCCATTGGTGTGCGAGATTTACATCTCGCGCTCCGCCCCGCACTGCGGGTATAAACAGGAAGCGAGAGCAACACGCAGTTGTTTTTCACTGGGGAGCCGAACTAGTGACTCGGCCATGCAGTGATGGTACAGCAACTGGGGCGACGGGACGTACGTCTCCGTTCCCTCCTTCAGTGAACGAGGGTTCCCTTACGAGAGTACTCTCGTATTGCGTTTTGCTAAAACGCTATGGGGGGAATTCCTTTCCTCGAGATATTGAAGCAAATTTGTATCCAAAAATACCATGTACACGCAGTGCAGCTGCACAACTCTCAGCAGGAAGCAGCTGCGTGCTGATTGGCTGTGCCGCTGCAACTGCAGCAACCTATGGCGAGACCGTGGGGCGGGACGGACCAATCAGGTCCTTCCAAATTCCCGCCACAAGGGGCAACAGAATTTGCATAGCCAAGGGTATATAAGACCCACTCTCGCAAGGTTAGTCAGATTAATTCTTCTTCAGCGACTTGCAATCGTTGAGCTCCGGATCGAAGCCCGCCGTCGACATGCACCCAGCGGAACACGCAGCCTGAGGATGTCGGATTCTCCGCCTTCAACCTGCCTTCCAGCTGCGCCATCCGGCGTTAAAATATCCTTTATACTATGTATGTGTGTTATGATGTGTGCGTTGCTGCCAACGCCACTTCTAAGAGCTTCTAGCTCTCCACCTCTCTTCTCTCGTGCCGCCGCGTGTTTACGCCGCGAACAGAGAACATTGGTCCTCCGCCGCTTCAAATAAAGCCGAGGACAGATGGAGCGCTCCTCTTCTCTCGTTCCGTCGCGCTAATGCGCCGCGGACAGAGAATGTGATACCCCCCGCCGCTCTATGGCGCCGCGGGCATACGGAGCTCTCCTTTTCTCTCGTTCCGTCGCGCTGAGAAGCGCCGCGGACGGAGAAGGTTTTCCCCGCCGCACTGATGACGCCGCGGGCATACAGAGTTTCACTCCTTCCTCTCTCATCCCCACCGCTCTAAAATGGCCGTGGACAGAGAACATTATATCCCCGCTGCGGACATACAGAGCTCTCCCTTCCTCTCATTCCGTCGCGCTGAAACGCGCCGCGGACCGAGAAGGTTATATCCTCGCTGCGCTGATGACGCCGCAGATATATGGAGCTCTCCACGCGCCTCCCTCTCTCTCCTCCGCCGCTCTAAATGGCCGTGGACAGAGAATGTTATTCCCGCCGTGCTAAGGGCTCCGCGGACATACGGGGCTTTTCACTCGCTCCTTCTCTTACTCCGCCGCCCTGAAATGGCCGCTGACAGAGAATGTGATACTGCTGCCACGCGGATGGAAGATGTGCACTTCTACACACGAGTGAACTCAACATAAGCTCTCCTCACTCTTCCTTCCCTCTCGCCCCGCCGCCCTGATATGCCGCGGGCAGAGAATGCTAGAGGAGAGGTATGCGAACTCAGGCTGCTGGATATACCGAGAACGCGCTTACGTCACAGCCGTTCTCGCTGCAGCGCGCGCTTGCTGCCAAAGGTAAAGTCAAGTCAAGTCAAGTCAACTTTATTTATATAGCGCTTTTAACAATGTAGGTTGTTTCAAAGCAGCTTTACAGTGTTAAACAGGAAAATAATGCAGCATAATTTTATTCAGCTGTATAGCCATTCTGGAAAAATTTCAAGTATCATACAGTGACAGTGTGGGCTTTAGATCAATAATTTGATCAGTAATTTAGTTTAAATGGTTAATTTAGTTTATTATTTAGATGTATTTCGATGTTTAGTTGAAAAATGTAGTGTCCCCAACTGAGCATGCCAAGCCAGAGGCAACAGTGGCAAGGAAACCAAAACCCCATTAGGTGACCTAATGGAGAAAAATAAACCTTGGGAGAAACCAGGCTCAGTCGGGGTGCCAGTTCTCCTCTGGCCAATTAACAAACAGCGTATTATTATTATTATTATTCTGGCAGTTTTACAGCTCGGAGGTCATAATAGATCAGAATATTCGAGGGACCGGGGGCAACATGCTGGAGACGGGTTTATTGAGGATGATGTTGATTAAATAATTATTAAAGTGCAATATTCGAATGATCGGAGGCAACACGCTGGAGACGGGTTTATTGAGGATGACATATCGATTTAAGTATTATTTAATTGTAATATTCGAACAATCTGAGTCAACACGCCGGAGACGGGTTTATTGAGATGCCGTGTCGATGAGGCAGTTGCAGGGGGAGTCTAATCACGGTCTCCCAGACACTTCGGGGTCCTGTGTTGTTCTTCTCTGGGCGCAGGTCCACCATCTGAACTGGATACGGCCCGGATCCGGCTGACTGCAGTAAACCTCGGGATAAAACAGAGAGACTATCATTAGCGTAGATGCCATTCTTTTGATGATGTAACGAGTACATCAGGTGTTATGGGAAGTGTTCCCGGTTCCGGCTGACCTAGTTAATGCAGCCTAACAATCATTTCATTGAAAAAGTGTTATATGTGTATGCCACAGTAAAGAGATGTGTTTTTAGTCTAGATTTAAACTGACAGAGTGTGTCTGCTTCCCGAACAATGTTAGGAAGACTGTTCCAGAGTTTAGGTGCTAAATAGGAAAACGATCGACTGCCTGCAGTTGATTTGGATATTCTCGGTATGATCAACTGGCCAGAATTTTGAGACCGCAGTAGACGTGATGGAGTATAATATGTTAAGAGCTCGCTCAAGTATTGGGGAGCTAAACCATTTAGTGCTTTGTAAGTAATAAGTAAGATTTTAAAATTTATGCGATGTTTAATAGGCAGCCAGTGCAGTGTTGACAGAACTGGGCTAATATGGTCATACTTCCTGGTTCTAGTAAGAACTCGAGCTGCTGCGTTTTGGACCAGCTGGAGTTTATTTATTAAGCGAGCAGGGCAACCACCCAGTAGAGCATTACAATAATCTAACCTTGAGGTCATGAACGCATGAACTAACTGTTCAGCATTTTGCATTGAGAGCATGTGCCGTAATTTAGATATATTTTTAAGATGGTAGAAAGCAGTTTTACAGATGCTAGAAACGTGGCTTTCAAACGAAAGATTGGTATCAAAGAGCACACCCAGGTTCCTCACTGACGACGAGGACTTGACAGAACAGCCATCAAGTGTTAGACAGTATTCTAGGTTACTACTTGTGGAGCTTTTTTGTCCAATAATTAAAAATTCATTTTTTTCTGAATTGAGTTGCAATTGAATTGTAAACAGCCTTAAATGGCAGCGCGCGCTCTCTGCACAGCGTGCGTTCGCTGACTAGAGCGCGTCATAACACGCGCTCTCCGTCTGAGCATAACGATGTCATAAAATGGCTGCCAAGCTTGCGCCTTTTTTTCCCTCATATATCACTTCTCCCAGTTCCCCTATTCAGGCGGCTGGAGTGGTTCAACACTGTAGGCAATGTGTCCACTACATAGTGTGCACTCCTGCATAAGCACTGTTAAATTCAGTGCCACAAATCACTCAATAAACCTGATATTCTCCCAGTTCCCTTAGTTCAGGTGACTGGAGATGTAACATTGCAATAACTAGCCTGTGCCAAACATGCTCAGTTGCACATTGACGCTGTTATGCGTTTACCTCTGTGAATTCGCTCGCTGGCGTACGCCGCGAATACTCTAATGTAGTGGCGCCCATTATTCAGTGCACGCCACCACACATTATTTACAATGAATCAGAGCTTTTCTAGTGGCTAGGTAGACCCGCGCCTGCAGAGCACGCGCTATCCATTAGCCCTGCCGCTAACGTGCACGTGGACTAATCCGCAAGAATGCGTCCACTTTACAGTAACACTATCTAAACACAGTGTTACGAGTTCGTCTGTAGGCAGGTGCCAACATCAAAGTTGTACCCCTACACTCAAGCGCTTCCCTATGTTCCCCAGCTCCCTGCACTCAGGTGGCTGGAAACATTATTCCTACAATCGACGAGCCCGCAAACAAACGCGCTCGCCTGTACACATGCACCATTTCCCCGGCGACACAAAGCGTTCGCCGCTATTCTGCGTTCTCCGGCCCCCTGCACTCAGGCGGCTGGGAACACTATTTCCCTATTTACTATTTATGAGCCCGTGAGCGACGTGCTCTTCTGTACACAAACACAATCCCCTTGGTAAGCGCCACTTCCAAGGCGACCCAATAAGGCGTGCGTCACCATTCAGTGCACGCCGCCTCTCACAGTGCTACTAGCACAATGCATCCGGGCTAACAGGTCCCTGTTATTCAGAGACCCGCCCCACAAATTAATTCAACCCTTGGCTTCGATAACAAGGTTACTCGCTACAGTTCGCTCACAGACCACCGTGCTTTCGCACTGTGGTAGAGACAGCGGTGAGAAGCGACATGAGTCACGTGCTTCGAACCGAAATATCAAACTGTTAAATTAAGGGAGCGGTGGAAACCGTGCACCCCTCACAGAGCGAGTCAGGCTTTTACAGTCGCTACTTCCTTGTGCCAAAAGAAGGGCGGTGGTCTTAGGCCTTTCTAGATTTCAGACATCTGAACAAAGCCCTTATGAAGCGCCCGTTCAGAATGTTGAGAATGAAACAAATCCTCGCGCACATCCGCCGGGTGATTGGGTTTTCACTGTGGATCTAAAGGATGCCTTTTTCCACATACAAATAGCCCCTCATTACAGGCCATTCTTGAGATTCGCCTTCGAGGGGAAAAGTTTACCAATACAAGGTGCTACCTTTTTGGTCTATCTCTGACTCCCCGCACGAAGTGCATGGAAGCGGCGCTAACCCCGCTGAGGCTTCGGGGAATGAGATTTCTCAATTATCTCGACGACTGGTTCAGAATAGCTCAGTCAGAGATACAGTTGTTAAACCACAGATCTTGGCTTCTCAACCATTTAGAATGCTTGGGACTCAGAATCAACGTGGCAAAGAGTTTATTGTCTCCCACACAGAAGGTTTTGTTTCTGGGAACAGTATTGGACTCACTGCAGATGAGCGTGCGACTGACGTCACAGCGTGCGCTCTCTGTTCTGAACCGAGCGGTTTCCCTCAGGTCCGGTGCACACATTCCTCTCAAACACTTTCAGAGGATGCTGGGTCTCATGGCCTCGGCGGCGCTAGTTCTCAGACTGGGTCTGTTGCACATGCGCCCCTACAGCACTGGCTGAATCGCCACGTTCCAGCTCACGCATGGCTCTCGGGCCGATTGCAAATCAAGGTAGACCACAGCTGTGTGTTGGCTCTGGCTCCTTGGAAAAATCCCGTCTGGTACCAGACGGGCGTGAGTTTGGGCACTGTTACGAAGTGGAAAGTTATCTCGACAGATGCATCCAACCTAGGTTGGGGAGCCCTTCACGAGGGCAGGCCGATCTCCGGTCTCTGGTCAGACTCGGAGAAGAGCCTTCATATAAACTGTCTAGAGATGAAAGCGGTCACGATATCGCTAAGAGCTTTCCTTCCGTACATAAAAATCCACCATGTCCTGATCCGAACGGACAGCAGGTCGGTGGTAGCCTATATAAATCGCCAAGGCGGTCTGAGATCTGTCGATCTGCACTCAATGGCGGAAGAAGCCCTAATATGGGCAGAGCACAATCTGAGCTCGCTGAGAGCGACTCACGTGCCAGGCATTCTGAATTTGGGTCCAGACGTGCTGTCCAGGGGCAAAGTGTCCCCAGCAGAGTGGTCTCTTCACCCAAACATAATTCAGATAATTTGGGGCAAGTTTGGGGAGGCAAAAGTGGATCTTTTCGCCTCACAAGACAATGCTCAATGCCGAATATATTTCTCCAAGCACGAGGATGCGTTGGCCCACGAATGGCCCAACCTTCCTCTTTATGCGTTTCCCCCAATCTCAATGTTACCTCAGGTCATAGAGAGGATCAGGGAGAGCAAATGCGCTGTGCTTTTAATAGCCCCGCTTTGGAGAAATCAACCTTGGTTCTCACTGCTGAGTCAGATGTCAGATACAGCTCCGTGGCCGATTCCGCTGAGGAGAGACCTCCTCATGCAGGTGGAACGGCAGATCTGGCATCCCCGTCCCGATCTATGGGCGCTTCATGTCTGGCCCATCAACGGGTACATGAGAACCTTTCTGAAAGCGTTATGAATACTATTACTGAAGCTAGAGCCCCCGCGACCAGGCGGCTCTATTCAGGCAAATGGTCAGTCTTTTCAGACTGGTGTAAAGCGCGAAGTCTGACCCCACATGATTGTGCAGTGTCAGAGGTGCTTACATTTTTACAAGAGCTTCTGGACGCGGGTCGCTCCCCCTCCACGCTCAAAGTTTATGTGGCTGCTATAGCAGCGTATCACATTCAAGTGAACGGACTGTCACTAGGAAAGAGCGATCTCATTGTTCGCTTCCTTAAAGGGGCTAGAAGGCTTCACCCACCTCGCCCCCCTTCAGTCCCTATATGGGACCTGTCCACGGTCCTGGATGCCATGAAGAGCTCTGCATTTGAGCCTCTGCATTCTGTGAGCTTAAAGCTCCTGTCACTAAAGACCGCTTTTCTGCTAGCGATTGCATCAGTTAAGCGAGTGGGTGATCTGCACGCGCTCTCTGTGAGCGCCTCGTGTCTGGAATTTGGGCCAAACGACTCCAAAGTCGTCCTCAAACCAAGACATGGAAATGTACCTAAAGTGCTTTCAACTCCGTTCAGAGCACAGGTCATTTCACTTTCGCCACTTTCATCACAGTCAGATGAAATAGATGCTAATTTACTCTGTCCTGTCAGAGCGCTGAGAATATACATAGAGCGTTCCGCTGCTTACAGGCAAACTGAACAGCTCTTTGTATGCTTTGGCGGCCGCACCCGAGGGTGCGCGGTTACAAAGCAGACCCTGTCACGGTGGATAGTGGATGCTATCTCACTGGCCTATGAGTCTAAAGATCTCAGTTGCCCCTTAGGCATTAGCCCATTCTACTAGAGGCATGGCCTCTTCGTGGGCTTGGTCTACTGGCATTTCTCTGAATGATATCTGTGCGGCGGCAGGCTGGGCCTCCCCGTCCACTTTTATCAGATTCTATAATTTAGATGTTCCGGCTTTACAAGCTGGGCTTCTTGCTGTATGAACAGATTTAACCCCTTAAGGCTCGATAAGTCCGGCCTGGGTTGAATATTGTTAAGTCATAAGCATATTCTTTATATGGCCCGAAGCATCTGGCCACTCATTATTCCTGACCCGATTATGTCCGGTCTATACTTTTTATTGCACGAATATCGTGTTATTTTCATGAGGGCCCGACTCAGGTCTGGCTCATTCTGAATTATTGATATCATACTACGGGCCCACCTAGGTTGGCTTTGTTTGGTGTCGTCGGCTTTAGAGCCGTTAAGCAAGCACGGCGTTTTGCATTGGTCCCCCATAGCGTTTTAGCAAAACGCAATATGAGAGTACTCTCGTAAGGGAACGTTTCGGTTACTAACGTAACCTCGGTTCCCTAAGATGAGGGAACGAGTATTGCGTTTTGCTTGCCGTGCTTGCTCACTTGCTCAGGAGTCGCTTCAGTCGATTAACCTGACTAACCTTGCGAGAGTGGGTCTTATATACCCTTGGCTATGCAAATTCTGTTGCCCCTTGTGGCGGGAATTTGGAAGGACCTGATTGGTCCGTCCCGCCCCACGGTCTCGCCATAGGTTGCTGCAGTTGCAGCGGCACAGCCAATCAGCACGCAGCTGGAGGAGCCTCTGCCGAGGGAAAGACACAAGCTCGCCGTAGGGAGCTGTACCGTGGAAGAATACACATATGGGACTGCCGTGGGGGTCACAACATATGGAACCCAGCCTAACACAAGTTCTACCAATGCATACGAGTGTTAAGCCTGACGTTGGATGCTCCGCCACATTCGACTGCCGCGGGTTGCGGAGGACTCGACAGGGTTCGCCTAAGCTTAGGGGAACTCAACTAGAGCAGATAAGCGCATGTATCCGTTCCATGGGGAAGGGAATGGCGCAGAAAGCCGAAACTAGAACGGGCACTCCGGTGTTACTGACTATGGGAAGCGAGCACACGGGAAGCTACCGGCTCTACACGCAGGCTATAGAATCTAACGAACGTGTTAGGTGTTGCCCAGCCCGCAGCTCTACAAATATCTGTCAGCGAGGCGCCACGAGCCAACGCCCAGGAAGAAGCTACACCCCTAGTGTAGTGGGCTCTTAACCTGAGCGGGCAGGGCACATCTTGCGTCTCGTACATCAAGACGATGGCATCCCCTATCCAGTGGCCATCCTCTGCTTGGAGACAGCCTTTCCCTTCTGCTGTCCTCCATAACAGACGAAGAGCTGCTCTGAGGTTCTGAAGCTTTGCGTTCTGTCCACGTATGTCAACAGGGCGTGGACGGGACAGAGAAAAGCCAGGGCTGAGTCTGCCTCCTACGAAGGCAGCGCTTGTAGGCTCACCACCTGGTCCCGGAAGGGAGTGGTGGGAACCTTGGGCACATATCCAGGCCGGGGTCTCAGGATTACATGAGAGTTATCCGGCCCAAACTCCAGGCACGATTCGTCGACCGAAAATGCCTGCAGGTCCCCTACCCTCTTGATAGACGCCAATGCAGTCAGGAGTACTGTCTTTAGAGACAGGATTTTCAACTCTGCCGACTGCAAAGGCTCAAAGGGCGCTCTCTGCAGTGCGGTAAGCACCAGAGTTAAGTCCCAAGAGGGTATAGAGGGAGGACGAGGCGGATTTAGTCTCCTCGCCCCCCTCAGGAACCTGACGATCAGATCGTGCTTCCCAACAGACTTACCATCTACCATGTCATGGTTTTCAGCGATAGGAATCTTGTAGGAATAGGAATCTCCAATCTTGTAGGAAGGAAAGCACTGAACCGATCGAGCATCTCTGGGGGTCTTCTCGGCGAAAAGAACACCAATCGACGAACAGGTTCCACTTCAACGCATAGAGGTGCCTTGAAGAGGGAGCTCTAGCGGAAGTGATGGTGTCCACCACATTCTGTGTAAGTCCACCTAGAACCTCCACGTCCCGTCCAGGGACCAAACATGGAGTTTCCAGAGGTCCGGACGCGGGTGCCAGTGGGTGCCCCGTCTCTGAGTCAGGAGGTCCTTCCTCAGAGGAATGGGCCAAGGAGGTGCTGTCGCGAGGAGCACTAGTTCTGGGAACCAAGTCCTGTTGGGCCAGTACGGAGCGACCAACAGGACTTGCTCCTCGTCCTCCCTGACTATGCACAGTGTCTGTGCGAGAAGGCTCACTGGGGGAAACGCATATTTACGCAGGTCCCGGGGCCAGCTGTGTGCCAGGGCATCCGAGCCGAGGGTCCCATCGGTCAGGGATTAGAACAACTGGCAATGGGTCGAGTCCGGGGCAGCGAACAGGTCTACCTGTGCGGCCCCGAAGTGACTCCAAATCGTCTGGACTGCCAGGGGATGGAGTCTCAACTCTCCCGGGAGCACAGGTAACTGGTAAAAGCGACCTCAGATGCTTCTGACTCCATTAGAGAAGATGACGAATTGTGGCATGCGACGGGAGCGTAGACCACCCTGTTTATTGATGTACACAGCGGCCGCAGTGTTGTCCGTACGGACCAGAACGTGCTTGTCTCTGAGCGGCTCCTTGAAGCGGCTAAGTGCAAGACGAACTGCTAACAACTCTAGGCAATTGATATGCCACTGCAGTTGAGGCCCCGTCCACAGACCCGAAACTGCACACCCATTGTACGTGGCACCCCAGCCGGTGGATTAGGCATCCGTGGAGATAACAGCATGCCTAAACACCTGTTCTATGGGCACTCCGGCCCGCAGAAACGAAAGGATTCGACCACAGGCTGAAGGTTTGGTGGCACCCCGGCGTCACTTGGACGCGGAGGGACCCGCTGTGCCACGCCCATCTTGGGACTCGGTCGTGTAGCCAGCATTGAAGCGGTCTCATATGATGCAATCCGAGCGGCGTTCCGCGGCTCTTCGTCTATTACGGAGGACAGCAGAAGGGAAAGGCTGTCTCCAAGCAGAGGATGGCCCACTGGATAGGGGATGCCATCGTCTTGGTGTATGAGACGCAAGACGTGCCCTGCCCGCTCAGGTTAAGAGCCCACTACACTAGGGGTGTAGCTCCCTTCCGCGGCCGCGGATGCCATATGCCCCAGGAGCCTCTGAAAGTGTTTCAGTGGTACCGCTGTCCTGCATTTGAATGAATTCAAGCAGTTCAACACTGACTGGACGCGCTCCTCGGTGAGGCGCGCTGTCAGGGCGACCGAATCCAGCTCCATCCCGAGAAAAGAGATCCTCTGCAGTGGGCAGAGTTTGCTCTTCTCCCAGTTGACCCGAAGCCCCAACTGGCTGAGGTGCCGAAGCACCATGTCCCTGTGTTCGCACAACTGCTCTCGCGACTGAGCAAGGATCAGCCAGTCGTCGAGATAGTTGAGGATGCGAACACCACGCTCTCTCATGGGAGCAATGGCCGCCCCCACGACTTTCGTGAAGACACGGGGCGACAGGGACAGCCCGAAGGGTAGGACTCTGTACTGATATGCCCGTCCCTCGAACGCGAACCGTAGGAACGGCCTGTGTCGAGGGAGAATCGGGAAATGAAAGTACGCGTCCTTCAGGTCGATCACTGCAAACCAATCTTGGGGACGGATGCACCTGAAGATGCGTTTCTGCATTAGCATTCTGAACGGCAGCCTGTGAAGGGACCGGTTCAAGAACCGCAGGTCCAAGATCGGTCGTAACCCGCCACCTTTCTTGGGCACAATGAAGTATGGGCTGTAAAACCCTGACTTCATATCGGCTAGAGGGACCGGCTCTATCGCGTCCTTCGCCAGCAGGACAGCGATCTCCGCCCTTAGGACAGGGGCATCCGCCTTCGCCACGGAGGTGAAGTGAATGCCTCTGAACTTGGGGGGACGCCGGGCGAACTGAATCGCATAGCCGAGTCTGATGGTACGGATGAGCCAGCGAGGCGGGCCAGAGGCCGCGCAAGCGGAATCATCGGCACCACCGACGTACCCAGGGCGGGGCAGCGTAGTGATATGCAGAGACCTGACTCGGATGGCATGGGAGCGGCCCGAAGTGGGGTCTGAGTGTGCCGTGCAACACTTACCTGCTTCCACTGAGGGGATGTGCGAGTGTGGGAAGGCCGTTTGTGTGCAGCCTGTGTCTGCACTCACTGTATGGAACGCACTCACCGAACCAACTCAGCAGTTTGAGAACAGCAGTTTTTGCTGCATGCAGCGGTGAGCACGCGGTCTCGCAGTTCCGTGCCGTCTCGCCAACACGAGCGTCCTCACGTCCTCCTTTCTCTCTCTGCTGATAAGCGAAATTCTCTATTGAAGAATTGTGTCTTGTTCTTCGAATTAACGCCAGTTCGGCTCCGAAGTGAATGACAACTGCGTGTTGCTCTCGCTTCCTGTTTATACCGGCAGTGCGGGGCGGAGCGCGAGATGCAAATCTCGCACGCCAATGGCCCATTGGCCTGTTCTCCATATCTCGAAGCTGATAGGGGCTCTCTGAAGTGATCCCAATTCGTCGGTACGTCCGACGTACGTCGAACGTGACCGACTGAAAGGAAACTAATGAGACTAAATGCTCTAACCAGTGCTTAGGTTGCTCGTTCTCCTATTATGGCCTTTGATCTTGAAATGTATTTTTGGAAATAAAATACAGCTCATATCTATTGCTTTCGTTGTCGTGAACTGAATTTGCATAGCCTATAGAGTGGAAATTGAAGATTGGATTTATATTCATTTTGCGGAGAGGTGTAAGGTAAGACAACCTGCATGTTTTTATTTTTATAGTTTAGATTGTTTAGCCCGTTTCGTTTGCAGGCGCCGTTGCGTGCGAGCCTGCCTCAGCTTGTCAAAAATGCGTTTTTACTGTGGTGGTGATAATAAACATTTAAACTTACATTGTGATATGCTTGAAATATTTTATATTTATGGATTTTATTATTGGCAAGACAAGTCAAGTGTTGATTTGAGAGGATAAAATGATCAAACATGCGGTTAACTCACTGTCGGCCACTGGCCGCTTGGTCCTCACTTTAAAAAACAAAAACTTTAATTTAAAAAACAAAAATTGCCCCAAACTTTTTTTCTAAATTAACTTAATAAAGAAACAAAATATAACAAATTTGACATTACAAACAAAGCTGAACTATTTTTATGGCTTCAACAGTGTGGCTGGGACGCCGGAGTATTTACACGTCATGTTATCATACCAGTCCTGTTCATTTTAAATATTGTGGTTATCGCCAATACCGGTATATTGCCACAGCCTAAATTAACACGATGTTGCTATTTCGTACTTTGAATATCGTGGTTATTGTCAATACCGGTATATTGTGACACCCCTAGTTGGAACGAAGGCTGTCTCCTTCCACCCTGAAAGTCTATGTGGCCACTATATCAGCCTACCACGACCTTGTAGAGACAAAAACGGTAAGTCAGCACGACCTGGTCATCAGGTTCCTGAGGGGGGCGTGGAGACTAAATCCTCCTCGCTCTCCCCTCGTACCCTCTTGGGATCTCGCAGTGGTCTTATCTGCCCTGTGAGAGCCCCCTCTGTGAGCCTTTGCGATCAGTTGAGCTGTCAATGAAGATAGCACTTCTGATTGCACTGGCCTCCGTCAAGAGGGTAGGGGACCTGCAGGCATTTTCGGTTGACAAAGCGTGCCTGGAATTCGGGCCAGACAATTCTCACGTCATCCCGAGACCGCGGCCTGGATATGTGTCGAAGGTGGTGAGCTAGCAAGCGCTGCCTTGGAGGAGGCAGACCCAGCCTTGGCACTGCTCTGTCCAGTACGCGCCCTCCACGCTTATGTTAGACAGGACGCAGTGTTTCAGGACCTCAGACCAGCTCTTTGTCTGTTTTGGTGGGAAGCTGAAGGGAAGAGCTCTCTCCAAGCAAAGGCTGTCTCACTGGGTAGTGGACGCCATTGTCTTGGTTTACCAGTCGCAGGGCCGCACTAGGAGTGTGGCCTCCTCTTGGGCGCTAGCGCATAGCGCCTCGCTAATAGACATCTGCAGAGCTGGGTTTTATAACCTCTGAGTGGAGCCAGTGTCCTCTCATGTACTCGCCTCAAGTAGTTGCCAGTAGCTGGGCAGGCTCAGGCTATATTTCAAAAATATATATTTTTTATTAAACGCAAAGTTTTTCATTTCAAAAGCATTTCTAAACTCAGTTTATAT
The DNA here is from genome assembly GCA_033150135.1 of Gobio occitaniae. Classification (NCBI taxonomy): domain Eukaryota; kingdom Metazoa; phylum Chordata; class Actinopteri; order Cypriniformes; family Gobionidae; genus Gobio; species Gobio occitaniae. The sequence goes on along the minus strand of JARQWZ010002844.1, from coordinate 176,469 downwards.
TTCCAACAAACGAAATTCCAAGCCAAAATAACAAAGTGGTAAAAAAAACCTTTGAGTTACCACCATGCAAATTCAAACATTTCGCTCGTCTCTGTATGTGGCAATGCGTCACAATAACCTGCGTACGTATAAAAGTTGATCTTTTTTTCAGCGCTTTTTCAGGGTAACCTTGCCTAATACCAGTGGCGGGCCGTGCATTTCACACCTAGGCCTTCAGTGGTAACATTATCCTACCCGAATTAATCCACACCTCTTAACCCCTTTGTGTACAGAGATCGCCGACGGCCCCGCGTTTGATAGTGTTTACATTGATCGCTAGTTTACAATATCATTTTGTCAAGTAATAAGGTCAACCAGTGCATTGTTTGAAAGATAAGAGACTGCAGATTCGTATCTGTATAAGTATTATACAATCAAGATAACTTTGCAACGTTTTTTTGTCATTCTGTATGAATCTAAACAATGTGATATGACAACAAAGAGAGGGGGGTCCCTTACCTTTTTGTGCTTTGGAAATGTAATGTTTGGCAGAATAATGGTGACTTCGACCTTTTTTCCATGGGAAGAGTCCAGTGTACGATGTCCATAGTAAATATTTGTCCAAAAACAAGCAAACTGGTAAAAAAAGCTATAGAACTTCTGTTGTTTACTTCCTGAAGTTTACTAATCACGAGGACGCTGTCCTGTTTATTTGATGAACTGTACGCATGAAGCGCATTATTCAATGAAATATAACGTATCAATGTATTTAGTAGAGTGTCTGGAACTGAATGAGAACCGCCCAGAAGATATCTGATGAAAACTAGCCACGCAATTTTAGAAAAGATTGAAAGATGACAGTCACTTTTGGTGACGCATGATTATCCACATGCAAATGTGTTTGGTAAAAAAAAAAAAAACAGCAATGGGAAAGTCTTGTGTTGTCATCTAACATGTAGTCTATGCAATAACGAATACGCCGATGTGTTGATTAGCATAAATCTCGCGAGTATCACATTGTATTTTTGTTTGCGTAACCATTTGGATCCTGGAAAATTACTCACGCACGCCCCTCGTGACGCATAGAGGTTCCCTTGCTACACTTGCTCACTAGCGCTCGCTCTGTCAGCATTCGCCTGCAATGGATCCACGTCGAAGACAGAAGTTATTTTCTCCTGCTGCTGCATTGGAAGAACTTTTGCGAAGCAGTGAAAAAGGAAATGTGGAATAATCAGAAGAGAGTGCTGGATCCAGCGTCGACTCTGAAGAAGAGGAAATGTTTTTGGAAGGTCTCGATCCTGTTTTAGATCGGTAAGTGTCTACATTTAGTATGTTTTTGTTGCTTTGTTTTGTAGTTTTGTGTTTCTACACTATTACGGCTTATTAGTTCATTCAAGTACCGCAAAAATTCCTTTTTTATTCAAGTTCTGAGTTAGAAGCTAGTGATGTAAGTTGTAACAATGTATCGTGGATAGTGAAAATCTGTATTGTGTATATTTCACCCAAAATAAAAATGACAGTGTGAGGAAAAAGTTAAATTTCACAGTGTTTTAGTGTCAGTACTACATTCAATTACTATAAAATGTTGAATATAATGTATAGTAATGCAATGGGGGAATATTTGTGGGACCTGATAATGACAAATGTCTTATGTTGCCACTAAAAAGTGACCAGCAATATTTTAAATATATCTAGTCAGTGAGTGGGTGAGAGTGTAAGCATATTTGTCCAAAATAATTCAGTCTTTTCGGCTATTATCACCAGAATAGTTTTTACTATGTTGTCACCATTGTCCTGTGCGTTTGGTTATCAGCACCAGGTCCAAGCCTATTCATATCCACCCCAATGTAATACAAATTTAGCATTTCGGTATATTTTTTGTTATCCTTTTTACAATATGCCTTGGAGTATCGCAATAATATTGTATTGTGAGTTCAGTATTGTGCTATTTATCGAAATGTGACATGGGAGTATTGGTAAACCTCTAGAAGAAACCCTGTTCAACGTACTTGAGCATATAACTTTATGTATGTACAGTTGTGTATGTAGAAAGCAGGACAAAGTTCAGACCAAATGTGTCAGAGGAAAAAATGCAATAATATGTGCTATTTTCTGTGCAAGATAATCTGTTATGTTGGGTTTATTTCTAATCCTTTTTGTGTAATTCAACAGTGAGGAAACTTCAGATGATGACTGGGTACCAGAGGCCTCTGGAAAACAGACAAAACGTCCCTGCCTGGCTGCAACATCTCTCGCTGCCTCCAGAAGTTCCAGGGGAGGAGGAAAGAAAGGAAGACAGAGACAGCGCAGTACTTTGTGGTAAGCAAATAATGTGAAGCAAGAAATGTTTCTTGAGAGAAGAAACTGTTTTGGGGTATGATTATTGTCTGATTACAGTCTGAGTCATTAGCTGGTAGTGTAAATGTTTCAATAAGGGAAACAACAGAGTGGGTATGGAGGTCGATCACTGTATGTGAAAGATGCTTTGAATTTGAATAGAAAATTTGTAAGCTTGTGTAAATGTGCCATCAGGGCAACAATAGAGTGGGTATGTAGGTAGATCACTGTATGTGAATGATTCTTTGAATTTGAATAGAAAATCAGTAAGTTGATGTAAATGTGCCATCAGGGCAACAATAGAGTGTGTATGGGAGTAAATTGCTGTAGTTTTTTCTATGTGTAAGATAAACAGTTGTGTTGGGTTTATTTCTAATCCTTTTTGTGTAATTCAACAGTGATGAAACTTCAGATGATGACTGGGTACCAGAGGCCTCTGGACAACCGACAAAACGTCCCTACCTGGCTGCAACATCTCTCGCTGCCTCCAGAAGTTCCAGGGGAGGAGGAAAGAAAGGAAGACCGAGACAAACTCAGTACTTTGTAAATAGTCCTTTTTTTTGGGGGGGGGTTATCACTGTGTTGAATAACTAAGGAACAGATGTTTGTTGCTGTATACAATATATACATAAATAAAACTTTTTATTTGCTAAATAATGTATGTCATTATTCTAAACCTTTAAATTAATGGAAGTGAACAAAGACTTTGTTAAACGTCTTATACGTTACCAAGTGTCACTTTGGTGTCCTTTTGGAGCTCTTTCAAAAAAATATTATTTTACAAAAAAATATGCACATACATGCATTTTTATAAACATTTAGGGGTGAAAAATATACCAGAGAAAGTATATAAATTGAGCTTTGTCATGTTGTAATGAGAAAATAGATTGAAAGGATCAAACTAACTGGTTATACCTCATGGTAAAAGGTGGTTACCAAGTGTCCCTTTGGAGTCTCCAAGTGGCCTTTTTGGAAAGGTGCCTAGACATACTCAGAACTAAATGCTTGTAAAAAAGTCATTTTGGCTTGTATCAACTTCAAATTTGAAACGTACATTTAAAAGACATGTGGCTTTAGTTTACTTGTGTTTCCAGATCCATATATATTTCTGCCTTATGTATTTTTCTTGTTCATAAACCGTTATAATTTTTTTTTTCAATTGTCCATTGTGTTTGAGCTTATTTATCTCTCTACTAGTAATTTCTAGAGTAATTTTGAGTCTTTCATGGTAAACTGTCAAGTGTCAGCTTTCAAATAATACCTTTGATTTGTGTGTAGTCAGAAGGACTCATTAGCAGCAACAATTTTATTTTGGGTATGTCATTTTGCACTCCTTTGCCAAAAGTGGGGGTGACTGGTAAGGGGTTAATAAAATCATCATGATGCCATGGCTATAGAAACCATCAATATTATACTGAAAAGCAGTATAACAGTGCATTCTCCGACCACAGAAACCCCGGCAATTGCGATTTTCCCAGGGATTTGAAAGCAAATTGTGCGTTTTTTTGTGTGCAAATTCTACGAAAGAAAGAAAACACAAAAGCATAAATGTTTTTTGAACAATCTTACCAACTGTTTTGATCAATCAAAAGTATGAAAAATTTATTTCAGGTGAGGTTCAAATAATACAAAGTGTTTTTCATAAAAAATTATTTAAACCCACAAAAATTTTGAAAATAATATAATAATAACGAAAATAATAATAATAATAATTTTTTGATCATAAATGTACAAGAAAAAAAAAAAAATCATATTCATCATGGGAAAAACGGGGCCCGGATTAGCCAGGGAGAGTGACTATAGGCTATAAACAATGTAAATAAAGTGCATTATAGCCCACTCACCAAAACGAGGCTACTGATTGGCCTATTTGTACACAAAATCCATCCTCCTTTCTTTCCTCAAGAAGACTTCAATGACTCTGTTGTACAGGTTATCTGTGCGTTTTAGTTCCAACAACAAGTCCTTCTCTATCACGATGGAGGCTAATGCTGAAAGTCGAGTCTGTCTCGTCTTATTTCTGGCATAGGTTTTAATTTGTTTTAGAGCTGAGAATGTCCGCTCGACAGAAGCAGTGGAGACAGGGAAAGTAACCGCCAAACATGCCAATGTGTGCTTTAAGCTGGAGAAGGCTGTATGCGGGAATTTTTTCCGGTATGTCTGAAACTGCTGGGGGTCGAGGAGAGAGAGAAACATCAATTTTTCATGGTCTTGAAATATATTCCGTATCTGGCAAAGAATGTTGTCCAGAACATTGCTGTGGAGTTGGTGGTAGTATGCACGAACGTCTCCTTGTGCTGGGCCTCTCTGTGCGCTCGGAGCGCCTGAGATGCGCGCAGTGGCTTCGTAGATCTGACCAAATCGGGCCCTTTCTCGCTCAATGGTGTCACAAAACTCCTTCACCCTTGTTAGACAAGTTCCAATGTTTTTTGTGCTGTAGTATTGCAAAAAGCACATCTGAATACTCAAAAATCCCATTAAATGTGAGTTGCGTGCACCTGGGGGATCTGGACAAAAATGCAGCTAGGCCATTTAAGTGGGCAAAAAATATCTTGCATTCTTTAAACTTTGAAGCCCCTTGAATCAGTACTAAATTCAGTCGATGTGCATAGCAATGTATGAATAAGCCTAGTCTTAATCTGCATCGCTATTTGTACTCGTTGTAAATACGCAGGCCACAAGAAGTAATTAGGTGGTTTTTTTTTTTTTTTGGATCACTTTTACTCGGGACATGATACCTGGCAACATAGGATTCCATTAATTATGCTAAGCTAAGCTAGCGACGACCCTCCCAAACTAAAACAATGCTTGCACTGAGACAAAAATGCATTTGCCCACATATCTAAATGTAGGAAAGAAGTTGAATAAGCCCTATTTCTAAAAACGGTGGAGTGTTCCTTTAACTTTAGCCTGCACCCCATTTAGTCCAGAAGACATGACAGGTGCGCCATCAAAACACTGTGCAACAACTTTATCTAGACATTAATTTTCCTCCAAGAAACGGACAATAAGAGCAGCAATGTCATCAGCTTGCTTGCCACTAGTAACATCTTCAAATCTGACAAACCGCTCCTTGACACCTGTGTCAGTCACTTAACGCAGGACCAGTGCGATCTGCGCTGCATTACTCACGTCTGTCGTCTCGTCCACCATAAAAGCGACAAAGGGTACTTTATTAATCTCCCTTTTTATCTCTTCTCCCATCACTTCAGCAATAGCATTAATCAGGTCATTTTGTATTTTGCCTGACGTCCCACAAAACACTTTGTTTGTAGACAAGTGGTAATGTAAGTCTGTGTTGTTTTCAGCAAGAAAAGAAAGAAGCTCCACATTGCCTCTATTTGTGGATTCAGCGCTTTCATCATGTCCCCTATATGAAAGTTCCTCTTTACCCAAAAATATGACACAATCTATCAGTCTTTTCAATATTTCCCTATTTTTCCTCACCTTTTCGTTGTAAAGCTCATCGAGCTGTAGATCTACTCGGGTTTCCCCAAAAGTTTTCAAAAGCACCGTTGCTTGCAAGTGTCCGGCCGTGCTTTGGTGTCTCGCTGCTACCTTGGTTAGACAACTCAAGTTTGCAAATCCAGTGTGGCTCCAAACACCAAGTCGATCAACTGCAAATAACAGGCACTCCCAGCAATACAATTTGCAGTGCTCCTCGGAGGCTGTGAGCCAAGGGTACCGCGCGTAGTTACTGCATTGAAAGTGGCGGGTAAACCCTTTCCCTGGCTGGGACAGGGTTGCTAGCTTCGGGGTTGGCCGACCTTTCCTCACGATATCCTGCTTTTCTTGAAAAGTCTGTCTTGAAAATGGCTTTGTAACCATGACTAAATAAATTTATTCTCCTCCGTCAGCCATTGTGGATTCATTGAAAAAAAAAAAAAACGCTATTAAATCTACTGATGATTTATCTTCGCTAGTTATTCTGATTACTAGTAATAGTACTACGCTCTCTGATCACCCAATCAAAGGACGTGAAAATGCTGACGTTATTGTAAGCCTGCTAGATGGCCCCGATATCACCAACTCGAAATCTGATTGGCTGATTAAATCTGATGTATTATCTGATTGGTTAAAGCGCACAGTTTCATTTCCATTCATTTTAATCCAGAGGCGCCCGCGATATTGATTCTGAAGGCCTCACGGCAGATTTCTTTGACCCTGGCAACACATGATGCCTGAAATATGATTGGATAAAATCTCTAACATAAACAAACACTACTGGAAGCAGCGCAACCAAGAGAAAAGCTAGGAAATTAAGAAAATAGACTATTGGGAATAATTTTACACACATTCAGGGAAAAAATATATTAAAATTTCAGTCAGTGATTCTGATAGTGATTAGGCCAGCAGAGAAAGCCTTGCTGGCCCTGACGGCCCACCACTGCCTAATACCATTCTGAACCTTTATGGGAATACTAAGACCACCACTTTTAACTCAAACAAGTTGCCCCATTATAAAGCAGTTTTAAATTTGAAATTAAATTATCTCCCAAACCATAAGCCTTAAGATTCTCAAAAATAAAAGCATGATCTACTTTATCAAAGGCCTTCTCTTGGTTAATTTACAAATACATCAACATTGTTATAAAAAGTAAGGTCATAAAGATCTTGTATCAGGTGTAGATTATCTGCAAAAGATCTGCCCTTTACAAAGAAGGATTAATCTTTGTAAATAATGTAATGCGATATACCATTTAATCTTTTAGCAAGACACTTAGAAAGAATTTTGCATTCAGAACATAGAATTGCCACAGGTCTCCAATTCTTCAGTAACGCCAAACAATCGTCAAAGAATCCCTTCTTTGAAAGCAAGATCACACTTACAACTTTTTGGTAGACTTCCTTCACTAATACATTTTTGAACAACTGTAAAATTTTCGTGCCTAATAATAGTCCAAAAACTTTTCAAAACTCTAACAATTCCTTGTGTCTGACCTGAAGAAAGTTCCATTACGGCAGAAGTCAGTTCATTAAAAGTAAGTTCTGCATCCAAAGATTTTTCCATAGATATAACTGGAAGATGTTGTAGGAGTTCATGTCTACCTTGGTCATAAAAAAAAAAAGTTCACTGTTGGGACTGTGTCACATAAATGACCAAGGTAGACATTAACTCCTACAAGCAGAATATATTAGCAGAATATAATGTACTGTAAAACTCCACTGCAAATCTACGCATGTTTACTGGGTCTGAAACAATGTGTCCATTCTCATCTTTTAAACAAATTTTTTTTTTTCTTTGGTATTAGACAGCCTTATGAGGAAGATGAAGTTCATGCAGATGCACTAAAGTCTGCATTGATCTCTTCTGATCTTCAATGATGCCCTAAATACAGAGCATCACATTTAGATTTAAAGGTCCCGTTTTCCGTGTTTTTTTGAAGCTTTGATTGTGTTTACAGTGTGCAATATAACATGTGTTCATGTTTCGCGTGTAAAAAAACACAGTATTTTTCAAACAATTTACTTATCTGTATACTGCTGTTTTCACTGTCCTCAAAACGGCTTGAAAGATTTCCCTGTTCTATGAAGTCCCTCCTTCAGAAACACGTAACGAGTTCTGATTGTCCCAGCGCTTCCCGTGTTGTGATTCGACAGAAGCATAGCGTACGCAGAGCGCACGTTACCGGAAAGGTCACGCCTCTCACCATAACGGAGATGCATGCGCTCAATGATCTCTAAGTACAGCGTCCCTGGGAAAGCCAAACAAAGGTGACTTGACTCCGGGATGAAAATAACAGCGTCTCTACGACATGGCAACAAACAAACTATACGAACGCAACACTTCCTATTCTCCACGCGGGAGCAACAAGACCACGCCCCCTTTTTCGCGTGTTCTTGTGGGCGGAGGTTAGTCGACATACTGCTCTACTGACGTAATTAAAGCAGGAAATACCAGGATGTAGTCCTAACCAGCCGTTCGCTGTAGGCTTTGAAAGGGAACTTCTGTTAAATAAAATATCTCGCTTGGCATTGAACTTTGAGCTTTATAATTTTACAGGTATTATAAATGCTCTAACAGCAACATTACACACTAACTAAAGTTTGAAAAATGGGATCACGAAGAACAGGACCTTTAAATCAACATTGGGTAATGCTGATTCAGATATTTGCATTCCTCTCCCTCTAACAACTTCACCACTGGGGAAAAACATCTTGCATCTCTCAATTCAAACATATAGAGAAACACTGAGACTGACTGTGCATACAGAGAGAGATTGAAGGGTGCTAAGGCTGCACAGTATGGACTTTGTCATGTTGCTCTAAGATCTTTTTTCTGTTGTATTTTGCAGAACTGGTTGGACCTCTCCAAAGAGATAATGAAACAGATGAGAAGTGAGTATTTCAGACTCATTTCATATGAATGAGTGAATGAGTGTATTGCTGTTGCCTCTCCGTGTGTCTCTCAGAAATCATTGGCAAGAGTAAATAAACTAAAATACATCATACATATGTTCTACTATTTGATATGTATATTTAGATGATTTAAACCTTGTACAATATATTATACAAGAATGAATGGAATATGCACAGCAAGATCGCCAATCAGACAGCCGCGTTTCGTCTCTGCATGTCTCCCATAAACTAAACCAGGGCCCGTATTTATCAAGCATCTGAGAATTACTCACAAGACTCACAACACTGCTAAGAATTGACTTAAGAGTAAAAAAATTATTGGCTCAAAGCTGTGCTTAAAAGTTAGTTAGAGCATCTCAATCATACTTTAAGTGAAGCGTAGGACTAAATCTTAAGTGTCAGTCTTAGAGTTGATTTACGACACTTTGCTGTGCCACACACGGGATTTTGGCATGAACCAATCACTGAATAGATGTCCTTATTTAAGAATATTCTCAGATAAATTCACATTGAATGGTGAAATTCCTAAGAGGAGTATACATTCAACACACATTTGATAATAAATAATTTTCAAGAGAATACATTATAATATACACATTTGAAATGAAAGATTAACACGTTTTCCACCATGTCTTAATTACATTTTTTAAACTGGTGTGTTGTTAACTAACCTGCCTATATATGGCCTATATTTTTTGGATATAATCAGCCATTATGGATTCTAAAAGAAAACCGAACTGGCAGGAGGAAGAAGTGCTACTGCTTGCTGAATTAGTCGAACAGCGGAAACGTTATAAAAGGCAAGTTCAGCCCAACATTAACCAGCGTTGACAAAGATGATGCCTGCTCTGTCCAAACGATTCCGTTTGATTAACTGCTCATTGTCAAACATTTAAAAAACATTCTTCCTCTTCTAAAAAGATTTGCACACGTCTCTTTCTCCTCAGTGCCATCACAAACCCCTACTGGCAACTCCTAACCACTTGAGAGACCTCTCGAGCTGTCTTAAATAACTGGGAGAGTAAGAGTGATTCTTAGCTTTAAGAAATTTGATAACTTGCTTTTATACTTAAGTTTGAAAGTAGGCATAAATTTCACAAATTCTCAGCACTTAAGACTAAAATGGCACTTTAAGAAGCTTGATAAATACGGGCCCTGCTCTCTGTGATTAACTAAGATACATATACATTTTCCACTACTATATATATGTTTATTTAAATATTTTAAACTTTGTATGATATGATAGGCTACATATTTATCCGTCTCACTCTCTCTCGGAGACAGCATTTATGCAGGTATATTCTTTATAATTTGTTCAGATTTCCATTTGTATACATAGTAAAAAAAAAAAAAATCCTTCTGTTTCTTTCAACTTCCAAATTCCCTAAACAGCTATTTATAGAGTCAGACTTTGATTTGAGGTTGTGGTTGCCGTGGATTATCCCTTACATTATATATATATATATATATATATATATATATATATATATATATATATATATATATATATATATATATATATATATATATATATATATATATATCCATAATGGGTAACACTTTATAATAACGTTCAGTTGTAAGTAATTTATAAATGGTTAGTTAATGATGAACTAATCATTAACAAAACATTCATAAATAATTATCAAGTGATATGCTAACATTTTATGTATGTTTTGTAAATTCTGTTACAAGTCATTTACAAGTGATTAGTAAATGATTAACTAATAATTTACGAAACATGACAATGCGTTCATAAATGATTAATAAGGGAAATGTTAATAATTTTATGTATGTTTTGTAGATTCAGTTATAAGTAATTTACAATTGATTAGTTAATAATGAACTAATAATTTGAAAATGTCCGTAAAAACCCCAGCAATAAGAACACTTACGCACGCATGCTGTTTGTTGACTTCAGCTCAGCATTCAACACTGTCATCCCAACCAAGTTAATAGCCAAACTTGGAGACCTGGGCATCAACACTTCAATGTGTAACTGGATTTTGGACTTCCTAACTGACAGACCCCAGAATGTTCGATCAGGATCCACCTTCTCCACATCCATCACACTCAACACTGGCGTACCACAGGGCTGTGTGCTAAGTCCGTTTCTCTACTCCCTCTTTACCTCCGACTGCAAGCCTGTGTATGGATCTAATTCCATCGTCAAGTTTGCGGACGACACTACGGTGATTGGGCTCATCAGCAACAACGATGAGACTGCCTACAGGGAGGAGATCCAGCACCTGGCCACATGGTGCGCTGATAATAACCTGCTCCTCAACACCACCAAAACGAAGGAGCTCATCGTGGACTTCAGGAAGGAGTCAAGAGGCACACACGACACCATCCACATCAATGGAATGGCTGTTGAGCGTGTCTCCAGTTTCAAGTTCCTGGGGATCCACATCTCGGCAGACATGTCGTGGACGACCAACACCTCCAGCCTGGTCAAGAAGGCTCACCAGCGCCTCTTCTTCCTGAGGACACTGAGGAAGAATCAGCTCTCCTCGGCTATCCTGGTGAACTTCTACCGCTGCGCAATAGAAAGCATCCTGACCAACTGTGTGGCAGTATGGTATGGGAGCTGCTCTGTTGCGGAGCGCAAGGCACTGCAGTGGGTGGTGAAAACTGCCCAGCGCATCACAGGAACTCCACTGCCTGCCATCGAGCACATCCAGAGGAAACGCTGCCTGCATCGAGCTCGCAGCATCCTCAAGGACTCCTCGCACCCAGCCCACAGACTGTTTTCTCTCCTGCCCTCCGGCAGGCGTTTCAGGATCCACCGGACCAGGACCAGCAGACTAAAGAACAGTTTTTTCCCCAGAGCTGTCTCTTTACTGAACTCAACCCCCCGTTGATCCACTTCCCTCATAAACTGCTAACTCTCCTACCTCACATCTGCCTTCATTTTGTTATTTGCACTACCGACTGTTTATTACAGTAACAACTGTTTACTTATGCATTCTGCACTACCATATCTTAACTGGATTATGCTCATTTGCACTGCCGACTGTATTTATAGTACCAATGTTTACATTTGCATTTTGCACCGTACTTCTAACTGTAATATGCAACCACTTTCCACTGCACTTTTACACTTTTTTTCGGATAGCTCTGTCCATAATTTAATGCACTACCTTAATCCACTGCTATATTCCTCATCTTGCCTAACATATTATTGTATACCTCTAACTGTAAAAAATTCTGTTTAAAGTACTAGCCATCTGTATATTATATTCATAGTACATATTCACCTGTAAATTCTGTTTATAGTAATAGCCATCTGTATATTAATTCACTGTACATACTCACCTGTAAATTCAGTTCTGTTTATAGTAATAACCATCTCTCTATTTATACATATTTATATATATTCAGTATATTTCCATGTCCTGCACTTATGCAACCATTGTATATCCTGCACTTGCTGCTATTGCACTTCTGGTTAGACCTAAACTGCATTTCGTTGCCTTGTACTTGTACTTGTGTAATGACAATAAAGTTGAATCTAATCTAAAAATCTAATCTAATAATTTACAAAACATGACTGCATTTCATAAATGTTTAATAAATGATGTTACATTTTTTGTATGTTTTGTAGATTCAGTTATAAATTATTTACAAGTTATTAGATAATGATAAACAAATCATGACTATTACTATCATAAATGATTATTAAGTAATATGCTAACGATTTACAAATCTGCCATAAGTTCTCTTTAAAAAAAATAGCATATCATAAAATAATCAAATAGATCCTTATAAATGGTTATTAAGTTACTAGTTCATATATTATTAATCACTGAAATGTCAATGCACCATTATCTCAATAAACAATTGTTAATCATGAACAAATGATGATCAAACCATTAGTAAATGATGAGTAAATAATTTATTGATGCATCGTTAAAGTTGTAAGCTGGTCTGTTAAAACCCACAAAAATGCAATTATGCTAAAGCTATTTTTTAAAAAGAATAAATTACTAGTTGTCAAATAAATAAACATTAGATCCCACACAGAACACAAGTCTGCACTGTTGAGTGAAAGGATTTAACTTAACATACTGCAATCCCCTAGCTTTAAGTCATTTTAAAGTGATAATGTGAACTGGTTTTACCCTCCACTTAAGCTCACATCAGGTGCACGTTAAAGACGTGTGTCAGAGAAGACAGCTGTCTATACATTCACCAGTCAGCATTTACATGAAAGTACACACTACAAAGTGTTCAACAGCTGTTATAGATTATGTTGTAAACACATGAATGAATAATTTACAAAGCTTTGTTACCCGTTACAAATGATCTGTATGTGTATACAAGGCATTTACAAGACTTTCTGCGTCCCCTAATCTAAAGTGTAGACTATTCATCATTTGTAAATGTCTTGCACATCATTCGTAGATCTTTCTTAACCGTTACAAATGACCTATGTGTGTATACAAGGCATTTACAACACTTTCTGCGTCCCCTAACCTAAAGTGTAGACTATTCATCATTTGTAAATGTCTTGCACATCATTCATAGATCTTTCTTACCTGTTTCAAATTATCTGTATGTGTATACAAGGCATTTACAACACTTTCTGTGTCCCCTAATCTAAAGTGTAGACTATTCATCATTTGTAAATGTCTTGCACATCATTCGTAGATCTTTCTTAACCGTTACAAATTACCTGTGTGTGTATACAAGGCATTTATAACACTTTCTGCGTCCCCTAATCTAAAGTGTAGACTATTCATCATTTGTAAATGTCTTGCACATAATTCGTAGATCTTTCTTAACCGTTACAAATGACCTGTGTGTGTGTGTATACAAGGCATTTACAACACTTTCTGTGTCCCCTAATCTAAAGTGTAGACTATTCATCATTTGTAAATGTCTTGCACATCATTCGTAGATCTTTCTTACCTGTTACAAATTATCTGTATGTGTATACAAGGCATTTACAACACTTTCTGCGTCCCCTAATCTAAAGTGTAGACTATTCATCATTTGTAAATGTCTTGCACATCATTCGTAGATCTTTCTTAACCGTTACAAATGACCTGTGTGTGTATACAAGGCATTTACAACACTTTCTGCGTCCCCTAATCTAAAGTGTAGACTATTCATCATTTGTAAGTGTCTTGCGCATCATTCGTAGATCTTTCTTACCTGTTACAAATTATCTGTATGTGTATAAAAGGCATTTTCAACCCTTTCTGCATCCCCTGATTGCTACAACAAATGTAAGTTACATGTGAAAATTCAATTCTGCTATTCCTCACCTGTTGGGTGAATGTGTAAATAGGTAAATCATCTGATTACTGTAAGCATTTAACTCCTATTCGTCACACATTGACGCTTGGTCAGTTCCCAGCATAATTTTACATTTATTTTCTTTTTTATTTACGGTATTCAGACACGTTTTGAACATGTAACCCATCCCCTTCACTAAACCTACCCGTTTGTGTATTATAAAACACAGGATAACAGGCAGATACGACTGCAGGCACAATTTATTCAAAAAGTAAAAATATTCCAAGTGTCCCGAGGCCAAACGATTGGTTTGTGTGAAGTAAATCCCCAAAAGCGATCAGCAGCGTCGAGTCCATCCGCCGAAGATCATGAACACATTTTAAAATTTGCCGCCGGAAGAAACGTTACATCAGCTTTGACAGCATTGGCCATTGGCTCTTGTGTGTCTTGTGACCGATTGCGTCATGCTAAAGAATCAGGTGTATCATTTGAATGAGAAATATGAACTGACCAAGCGTCAATATGTGACGAATAGGAGTGAGAACGTGTTGGTTTGAACAGACCAGCTTACAACTTTAACGATGCATCAATAAATGATATACTCATCATTTACTAATGGTTTGATCATCATTTGTGTTCATGATTAACAATTGTTAATTGAGATAATGGTACGTTTACATTTCAGTGATTAATAATATATTAACTAGTAACTTAATAACCATTTACTAAGGATCTGTTTGATTATTTTATGATATGCTATTTTTTTTAAAGATAACTTACGACACATTTGTAAATTGTTAGCATATTACTTAATAGTAATTTATGATCGTATAGTCATGATTTGTAAATTATTCGTTTATCATTATCTAATAACTTGTAAATAGTTTATAACTGAATGTACAAAACATACAAAAAATGTAACATAATTTATTAAACATTTATGAAATGCATAGTCATGTTTTGTAAATTATTAGTTCATCATTAACTAATCAATTGTAAATTACTTATAACTGAATCTACAAAACATACGTAAAATAATTAACATTTCACTTATTAATCATTTATGAACGCATAGTCATGTTTTGTAAATTATTAGTTAATCATTTACTAATCACTTGTAAATTACTTGTAACGGAATTTACAAAACAGACATAAAATGTTAGCATATCACTTGATAATCATTTATGAATGTGTTGTAAATGATTAGTTCATCATTAACTTATAAATTACTTACAACTGAACGTTATTATAAAGTGTTACCGTGCGGAGAGAGCTTCATGAAATGGGTTTCCATGGTTGAGCAGCTGCATCCAAGCCTTACATCACCAAGTGCAATGCAAAGCGTTGGATGCAGTTGTGTAAAGCACAAACAGTTACAATACAATACAAGGCTTATTTGTTCAGTGATAACTACGAAGAATACAGTTACTAAAACCATAGACAGAACAGTCTTCTCAAGTAATTGTACGAACGTCCGAGTAAAGCCCTGCCAACTTCCGGTTTTATCCAAATACAAATACGGATCGGAATAATTTAGAAATTGTTACAGATACATATATTGGCTCTGCTGCTCACCCCTAGTCCTGGGGCATTTTAAAAACATGGGGCTGTTGGGACAAGAGTGTTCTGTTGCCAACAGACATGCTTTTGGGGTCTGGAATTGGATTCAGTGGTTGATGCGGTTGCGCCTGGTTTCGGCTCGCATTCGATTCACTTCCTCCCTGCATTCAATCGTTACTGCACTGAATGCAAATGTTCATTTTCATGTATCTTACATCTTCCTGTGAGCACAGGACTAGATATGATCAGTGAGGGCAGAGCATATTGCTTCCTCAGATTGTGCAGCAGACTTAGAAGTATGTGGCTGTTGCAGGGCCGGCCCTAGCATTTTGGGGGCCCTAAGCAGATTTCCAAAAGGGCCCCCACTACCTAAAGTTTCACCTAACCACCCCCAACCCATTCCAACATACACATCCTACATTAACACCTTATTGTAAAGTTTGACCAAATTGTCTTACTTAATATATTTATCTTTCAAGATATAATATGAAGATATCTTTACTTATGCAAACTTAATTTTTTTTTGAAGATTTTAGCGATTGCTTTTAGATAAATGTATCAACATTTAGTGAATTAATGCTTTAATAAAGCAAAAACACCTCCCAATGGGTTATTAAAGACGCAACATAAAAGATTTTCAAAAGCATCAAGTTTGAGAAACAACTATGAGTTAAAATGGGAATCCAACTTCTGAAGCTGACCAAGCCAAAATAATAATACGAAACGTTCTTCATTTAAAACCTCTTTTCTAAACCTTATCAATAGAAAAGAAAATGCTATGTACTTTCCTAACTACCTAACCAAAAACTGTTTACAATACAAAATGGCACCAGACTCAATACTTTGCCAATATTCATTATTTACAATTTATTTACAATAATATTTACACAGTCAAGTGAACAAATTGAGAGGGCAGTAATTCAGTGTAAAAAAAAACAGGCAAAAGTCAAATACACCAAACATAGTTCCTCAAAACCAACTCATAATTTCAAAACAATTTAAACTCAAACAAACAATCAGTCTTCCCAAACAATCTCTATTCACTCTCTTAACATATACAAACTCTGCTCTACACAATTAACTCATTCTGTTCAGAACACAAGATGTCCGCAGGAAGAAGGGATGACATCCGTTTTAAAGTACTGTTGGACCTGGCTGCGCCAATCAGGACATAGCACCAATCACCCTGCAAGAGCCAATCAGATGCTGTTCCTCGACACACATGTGGATGTGATTATTTAGAGATTCAGACTTTGTGACCACTGATGTCCTCCCATTGCATCATTTTGTAGCATTCCCCTCAGGGAACTAGGTTTACACTCAGTAACCTAGTTTCGGAATAAAATATTTACATCCGGCAATCCATGTTTTCACTGTTTTACAGAAGGGGGCACTATTACGCATTTGAATGATTACAGTGATTTACAGTGTTTTAGCAATATGGGAAAAACATCTTTTTTTGACCGGTTGTGAAGTATGTGTGGCAAGAACTTGGCTTTAAATTACCCCCTTAGCACCCTTAGGAATGAGAATACCATTGGCGCCATAATAGTAGTGTGTGTGCACAAACAAGAAAGGCCTCAGACATTAGTTTGGGATGTCGACGCAAGGGCATGTGAGCCTGGAGTAACATGAACATCCAAACTATAAAATCTGAAAAATGTGTGTGGAGAAGACCAGCCTTCCGCATCAAATACTTTTTGCAAATGATTACCTCTTGCCAAAGCCCTGGAGGATGCAAGGGGTGTGGTTTCACAGGTTAAAGGCAATTGACCCACTAATTACTTAATGCCGCCACCAGGTTGGTCAACAACACTTAACTGAACAAAAACACAGTCATTTTGGAGAAAGTTATAACATTTACAGTAACATTTGAACCCTTTTACACCTACCCCGCTAAATTCACAAAATACACACAAAGACACCAAGCCACAAGAGAGGTTCCTAGAAAAGAACGTCCAACTATCAAAGTATCCCATAAGGATGGAATAGGAAGAGACTGGCACCAACGTCTCAACCCAACAACTGGCTGCAGGATGCCCATTTTACACCCCACTACCGTGTCACATAAATAATACAATACAAGTGTGTACATTTTCCTGTAACCTTTGTAAAGAAGAAAAGAAAAGAAAAAAAAACATTCAAGATTAGAACATTAATTAACAATGAATTCTATCAGCTACTAACACTCTATTCCCGGAGAGCTTGAAAAACTGATTTACAGATGGATTCAACATAACCCTTGGTCACATATATCAGTCTGTTCACTGGTTTAATAACACATCCGAATCGTGATGTCACTCAAGCTAATCCACTTGGAGCGTCATCGTTGGTATGCACTTGAACGGTTTGACTATCGTTCAAATCACATGGCTGGTTTCGTAATATTACAGTAACAGGAGACTGCTCTAGGAGTTCAGTAAGTCCACCTGTCATTTCTTCCACCGCATAAGGATCATCAGCTGCATTGAGAGGTTAAGACTCCTCACTGGATAAAACCAGATCAGCTCGATCAGAGCTATCATCGGGTAACTGTGAGACCCATTCTAGAGTCCTATAGGTACAGTTTTTGACACAAGAACCTGAAAAAGTTGCCTCTGTGTGCTCACAGACATCGTTTTCATCCATTATAGGCACAGATTCAGCCGGATTGGGAACAATTCTAGTATCAAAAGCCATCTTATTGGTGTCAACATGAGAACCTGCATTGACCGTCCCATCTGAACTGTTACCATCAGAAACTCCACCAACAGTAATCCCATCCAGTGTGAAGAATGAGTTAGTATTATGCAAAAAAGTATTTTCAGAGGTTGAGGAGGGACTATCAGCTTCGACATCACTCGGAAAAGGCAGAGATGCTGAAGCATTACAGCAAGCATCTGTCACAGGAAGAAAGTTGGCCAATAGCAACAAATTACGGTGAAATACTTTTTCCTGTCCAGTGACAGTGTTACGGATTCTGAATGTGTTTGTGCTAGGAATTTTGTCAACCACAGTATACACAGTTGATTCCTAATGATCAGCAACTTTTTTCTCCCCCTTTCAGCCCGGTTTGCCAAAAGTACACAATCAGACACTTCTATATTGGACCCTTTTGCCTTTCTGTTGTACAGCACAGCATGGTGTTGTTGCTCCTTAGAAGCAAGTTTTTTTGCTATGTTCATTGCTTCAGAAAGATCCTTCAAGAGGGTGGACACATACTTAGAGTAATCTGATGATGTTGAATCATTCAAAACACCTTGAAACATCATTACTACAGGCAGATGGGGGACCCTCCCAAACTTGAGATAAAAGGGGTGCAAACCCCATAGTCGGCCAATCATGTTTCTCACCAGGAGACAAAGCATGAATCATACCACCATAGCATGGATCATAGCATGAATCATACCGTACAAGCGGAGCATTCTCATTCGCTCTCTCTCTCCTCTAGGGCCAACGACATATCTCCACATACTGTGAAACACAAGAGAGAACATTGTCACTGCGATGTTTGTCACAAAGTTAATTTATTGTGTAAACAGGGAGAGTGTCAAAATCAATGTCAACCATGTGTGGCAAACTCTGCAAAGTCGTCACAGCACAGACTCGCGCTCCAGCTTCCCACTCATTGTGAGACTGCAGACCTGCTGAAACAACATCACTTGGCACAAATGGAGAATTCTGGACCATAGAATCAGCTTGAGTGAAATTATCAGCACCATTCGCTGCCTGCCTAAAAACATTTTGAACAGAGGCATCAGACATCTCCTTTATATTGCACCCATTTATCAGAACTGCCACCTGCCATCATTGGTTCTCTGTGCTTTAACATGAACTGAGACTTGAGGCGTATTGAAACTATCAGAGCTTGCATCTTTGCTATTTTGTGAGTTACATTTTGCATTCACAACTCCAGTCTCGCCATGATCGAATCACCTATTTGGTTTCTGAGTCTACCAATCATATCTGTCAATTGTTGCAATGCATGGTCAGTGTTTTCAGCTCTTGGGGTGGAAACACAAGGCCCATCCCCCGACTATTGTATCATTGTCAGATTTGTTGTGGTATGTCCACACCCTCTACCCCTTTCACTATCACACATAGCCTGGAGATGGCCAACCCCTACACAAAATAACTTGTTACATGTTGTACCAGAAAAGAAAAGAATGCAATGCTACGAGTCAGGGCACCAGTGTAAAGCTCCTTATCCAGCGGCACTCAAATCACCAGACAGACACGAGGAATTGCTATTCAAGCATGCATTGTGTTTAATTTATGTAACACAAGGAGAAAAAATATTTCTTCTGGATACACAGTGGGCATTGACATACATTAATCTATCCAAAATAACTAAAAGAAATAAGGGATTCACCTGCATTCGAGTCAAAAATATGTCATCAGTCTCATGTTGAACAAATTACATTTAAACTTCACAAAGTTAATCATATACAGTCACAATCAACTACCATGTTGTTACACAACATCACTGAACTTCCAATTTAACATTATTTGTGAGATAACCATGGATTATGTAACAAATATAATGTAATTCCGCTGGAGCACATTTTACCTACCCCTCTCAGCATGAGATACTGTTCCCTTTCGAGGGAACTTGCACTGCGTTGGAACAACGAATTTAGGGACGCTCCATTAGCAACAGCGTGTCTGAAGTATGAATGAAACTATTCCAATCCTGATTGATGTTGCGTCATGACCAGGGCTTAATTTGAGCATTTGAACATGTTCCGGCACCTCTGATGTTGGATCCGGAACCTTTTTTATTGAATCCGGCACCTCATATGTCACTATTCAAATTAATCGGCTAAAAAAAAAAAAATACAGGGAGTGCAGAATTATTAGGCACGTTGATTTTCTGATCATATTTTTTTTCCAGGCACATTTGACCAATTCCAAACCACAGTAATCCTAATAACTACTATTGATTTAGTATTTAATAATGTATAAGTGATATATAATTGTTCATGAAGGCTGGAAATGAAAATCACCTTATATTCAGGTGTGCAGAATTATTAGGCATGTTTTCTTTTACAGATAAATTGAGCCAAAAAAGAGATTTAACTCAGACTGAAAAGTCAAAAAGTATTAAATGCCCATGAGAAGGATGCAATACTAATGCAATACTAGACATTGCAGTTAAGGCATGACCATTGGACAGTGAAATGCTCGTTGGGTCAGCAGGATCTGACAAAAACAGGTGGTGAAGAAAAGACATATAATATTTGTGTAGTGTTCAATGTTATTTGTCGTGTTCGTATTTATTCCTTATGAAAGTTCCATAAAAAATTGTGTTCAACTTTCGATGCGTTTTAAGGTGAATGTTTAATTTAGAGTAAAGCCCCGTCCACACCGCCAGCGATTTTGTCGCTGCGTGACACTGGCGGTGGAACGGGGCTTCAAGTCAAGTCAAGTCAACTTTATTTATATAGCGCTTTTAACAATGTAGATTGTTTCAAAGCAGCTTTACAGTGTTAAACAGGAAAATAATGCAGCATAATTTTATTCAGCTGTATAGCCATTCTGGAAAAATTTCAAGTATCATACAGTGACAGTGTGGGCTTTAGATCAATAATTTGATCAGTAATTTAGTTTAAATGGTTAATTTAGTTTATTATTTAGATGTATTTCGATGTTTAGTTGAAAAATTTTGTGTCCCCAACTGAGCACGCCAAGCCAGAGGCAACAGTGGCAAGGAAACCAAAACCCCATTAGGTGACCTAATGGAGAAAAATAAACCTTGGGAGAAACCAGGCTCAGTCGGGGTGCCAGTTCTCCTCTGGCCAATTAACAAACAGCGTATTATTATTATTATTATTCTGCCAGTTTTACAGCTCGGAGGTCATAATAGATCAGAATATTCGAGGGACCGGGGGCAACATGCTGGAGACGGGTTTATTGAGGATGATGTTGATTAAATAATTATTAAAGTGCAATATTCGAATGATCGGAGGCAACACGCTGGAGACGGGTTTATTGAGGATGATGTTGATTAAATAATTATTAAAGTGCAGTATTCGAATGATCGGAGGCAACACGCTGGAGACGGGTTTATTGAGGATGACATATCAATTTAAGTATTATTTAATTGTAATATTCGAACAATCAGAGTCATCACGCCGGAGACGGGTTTATTGAGATGCCGTGTCGATGAGGCAGTTGCAGGGGGAGGATAATCACGGTCTCCCAGACACTTCGGGGTCCTGTGTTGGTCTTCTCCGGGCGCAGATCCACCATCTGAACTGGATACGGCCCGGATCCGGCTGACTGCAGTAAACCTCGGGATAAAACAGAGAGACTATCATTAGCGTAGATGCCATTCTTCTGATGATGTAACGAGTACATCAGGTGTTATGGGAAGTGTTCCCGGTTCCGGCTGACCTAGTTAATGCAGCCTAACAATCATTTCATTGAAAAAGAGTTTTATGTGTATGCCACAGTAAAGAGATGTGTTTTTAGTCTAGATTTAAACTGACAGAGTGTGTCTGCTTCCCGAACAATGTTAGGAAGACTGTTCCAGAGTTTAGGTGCTAAATAGGAAAAGGATCGACCGCCTGCAGTTGATTTGGATATTCTCGGTATGATCAACTGGCACAGTGCTTCAGACAGAGAGGGGGAGGGGAGAGGGACGATGAAAGGTGAAGCACTTAAAGTGACACATGCTATTCGCGCTTGTTGTGAAGCCTTGAGATCGCTGTTAGCCTCACCCTCGTTTGGTAAAAATGTCAAAAAGACAACAAAGTTTGCTTAATTTTTTTAAATACGCTGGCAAGTCAGATCCCAAACAAACTAAGATCGTGTCCGCTGATCACAGGAGCAGTAGTACGCCTACAATTGATGCTGCTAAATCTGCACCTATCGTTAGCAGGGATGATGATGACCCACACGGGGAAGGGGATGAAGATGACAACAAGACGGCTGATGGGCACTTTGAATCTGTGAGAGTTTGTGATGGCGACGAAGCAGGTACATTTGTCGGGGACACTCAAACTTGGCAAATCTGGACGGACGCTCAGTTTACAGGGAAAAAGAAAAGTTATACCTGGCTTATAATGGACAAAACTGGACTGGGCTGTGCCATTTGTAAAAAAGTGGGATCACTTGGTCTGGAAAAAACTGCAGGTTTGAAACTGGCAAAAGAGTGGATCTCGGGCTCAGTGACATCATCTGCGCCCGATTTAAAAATAAAGCAAAGAGCCTTAAGGAAAAAGGTTTTTGAGCATGTGAGTACTAAAGCACATGTAATGGCATCAAATATTTGTGATAAAGCAAGCGAAAATATATTGGTAAACGCAGTAATCAATATGCAAAGCGAGCAGGTGCAAACGACTGCCAGAATTTTCCGCACTGCTTACAAGGAGGCCAAACGTCACAGGCCAGCTTACGGCTTTGAACATGAAATAGACTGTCAGGAAATGAATTGTGTTGATATGGGGAGGATTCTCCACTCTAACGTGGCATGTTCTCATATACAACAGCATATTGCAACCGACATAAAAAGAAAACTGCTTGAAAGGATTGTCACTTGTGCTCCAAAAATCGGACTCATGTTGGATGAGGTCACAGGATTAAATAAAAACAGTGCATTAATTGTTTATTTACGAATGCAGTTGCCAGAGATGGAATCGCCCGAGAACATATTCTTTGATCTTGTGGAGTTAGATGATTTTGGCGCAGAAGGCATTGTCCGCAAACTGTTGGATGCCTTACATCACGCAAACTTAGACGAGGCATTCCTCTCAAAAACACTTGTCGGTCTCACATGTGACGGTGCGTCAGTGATGCTTGGACGCAAGAGTGGGGTTGCAACTCGACTTAAAGCCCGCTTCCCAAACATCATGGTGTGGCACTGCTCTGCGCATCGACTTGAGCTTGCAGCTGGTGATGTGATGAAAGAAATGGGGGCTATAAATAATTTCAAAATCCTCATGGATAAACTTTACGCACTGTACAGCACATCAAACAAAAACCTAGTGGAGCTCAAAGAGTGTGCTGACGGTTTGAACATTCAATTGTGTAAGATTGGTCGGGTGTTGGACAACAGATGGGTGGCATCAAGTCTCAGAACAGTCCAAGCCCTCCACAGACATTTTACGCACGCAGCGGAGGATCCTGCTCGTGAGAGCGCAACTCGGGAAAGCTATAATGGCATGGCAAAGCGCATTTCATCCCATGCCTTTGTTTACAATTTAGTACTCATGTATGACGCACTGCAAGAACTGTCAGAGCTGTCTCTTGAGCTCCAAAAACAAGAAGGCAATATCATAATGGCGCATAAAGCCATTTGCCGACAGATCAGGGTGTTCGAGGCTATGTCTGAGCGGCCCGGTCAATACAGCCTTTTGAGTCAGCGTGGGGTCGAGGAAAACTCCTTTCAGGGAGTACCGCTGCATGCAGTGCGGCTTACTGACAAAACCCTGGACTCAGAGGACGTTTTTTTGGAGCCTGGCAAAAAACCTGGAGAAACGCATGTTATCACAGGGGAAAGACCAAACAGGATACAGCAAGCTAATTGAGGATTTAAAAGTGCTTTATCCACAATATTGGCCACAGGATGGTGACGCGCTGTTCAGGGAGAGTGAAGTTGAGATGCTCTGCCAGCAGTTTTGCATTAATAGCCCACGGAATGTCATCAGGGCATTCAGGGAATACCGTGAGAATAATGGGACATTCATTCCAGATTAACTGAATTACCTATTGGCTGCGGTCAACATTGTCCCCATCTCAAATGCTGAGTGTGAAAGGGGCTTTTCCCAGATGAACTTAATCTGTACAGCAAACAGGGCATCTCTTCTCCCCTCTACCATCTCCTCCCTACTCTTCCTTTGCCGTGTCGGCCCGCCGCTTACCCGGTTCAACCCTTTTCCATATGTGAGGTCATGGATTGCAAAAGGAAATAAAAATCCACTGGACACGAGGTGTAGAGAAAGAAGCAGAATCGAGGCCGGGGGCAAAATCGATGCTGTATGGGCCGTTTTGGATAAATAGAATAACGACCTGATGTGTTTGTGTTGATTATTGGGTGGTCATCATTAAAATAGCCTAGCTACTATATGGTTTTATATGAAAGTATAGTATATATATATATATATATATATATATATATATATATATATATATATATATATATATATATATATATATATATATTCTATTATATGAAATTTCATTGTGTTTATTTAAGTCCCACAATAGCCTGTTTTGCTGTTTATCTGGTCACACGATGGAGTGTTTTTCTTCTTTTTTTTCTTGGTTAATTTAATAGTCCGAAAAATAACTGCTTGTTAAAACAATTGATGCTGTGTATTTTAAATTTTTTTACATTTTGCACCCGTGCAGTGCATGTTCTGAAATTAAAATAAAAATTGCCTTGAATAGGCTACACGCGGCCTTGTTTGTTTTGCGGTCTATTGACGATGCAATGCTCTGCTGATGCGAGCCGCGAGAAAGCCCTGGTCTGTTGTAGAAAGGATACTGATCCATCCAATGCAACAAATATATTTAATGGCTAATGTATGCATAGGCCTATGCTGAGTTTAATTTATTTATGATTAGATGCACTGCAGTTCACGCGCAATGCAAGTGAACGCTGCGCACCGGTGCCTCCATGTCACGGTTATTATATTGTCTGTTATATTTGCTTTTTATTTATTAAATACAAGCAATTAGTTAATGCAACATTTACTAAAATCAATATACAATTTATACAAAATAAAATTCGTTTCAAAGAAATGCTTTCTACAAAGCAAAACTTAATGAAAGTGGTAAAAAAGAATGTCACCCAATAAAATATAGGCCTATGTTGTATTTATATACTGTATGATGATCGTTATCGGTAGTGATATTGTTTATTATTGCAAATGTTTTTCATTTGTTTAATAACTCTAATAATTCTGACTGGGCACATCACTATAGTTATAACTTTTATTTCCATCTCAAATGATTTTTAATAACTTGGCTGAGAAAAAAAAAATGATAGGGGGTACGTTATTGAAAAAAGATTGAGAACCACTGCTATAGGCAGTGTACATTTTTTTTGTTCCGTTACCTCCAACCTGCATTTTGAGTCGCCGGATCCACCCCCCCTCTGCGATCCGGGACCTCTCACTTTACAAATTAAGCACTGGTCATGATGTAGTATGTGACGGCATAACCAGAAGCTACATAAGGGGGGGCGGCGCATAGTAATGTCAGCATTCGCTCTTCAGCACAGCGCTCTGTGTACAAAACTGTTTGCCTATTTGGTGTTGTTTGTCACAACAAAAGAATATATATATAAAAGTGAAAAGTATGGCGACTCAGGGCGAGCAATTCTAGCGTTGTGTGCACCCGTGTCCCCGTTATATGTCGGGCACTGACACACATATGCTTTGTGTACAGTGCCTGGGCATGCAGCATGCTAGGGCGGCTTTCGAGGGAGCCGCCTACGGCGATTGTGATAATCTGCCGCTAAGGGTGCTTCGCTCGCGGCTGGCCATGTTCGATGAGGCCGGCCAGCCTCGTGAGCCCCGTGGATCGGCGACGCCGGTCATGGGTCTCACAGATGGATGTGTCAGCAAGACTTGGGACTGCTGAGGCATCTTCCCAGTCTTCGTCTGACGGTGCAGATGTTCTCCCTCCCCGCGTGGAAGCCCGCTTTGCGGCTTCTTCCCCCGGGGTGGAGGACCTGATGTTTGAGTGGTCTGATTCTGAGGAATTAGACGTGCTCAGCATCGAGGCAGTTGAAGTTATAACGAGAGCTCGCCACTTCATATGCAAGATTAAATCTCGCGTTGCTGAGGCAGCGCGTAGGTTACGGGTCTGCAATTCAATTGACACACGCGATTTGTGTGCATGTGATACTGGTTGGGTGCGAGGCTTGCAGTCAGCTCCTGAGGGTGCTGGCTGTTTTCATTGAGAAATATCTCGATGCGTACAGCCGTGCGCCTTTCGGGTGTTTCAGTCTTGCGCCTATTGACTTTCTCGAATATAACTGCTCGAATCTTGCGTTGCTGAGGCAACATGTAGATTACGAGACTGTATAAATACTTATTAAATCAGTATCGTCTGGTGATTATGGCTGCATTTAATTCTGAGGAATTCAAATGGAATATTATCTGACTTTGAGGAGTTAGATATTTTTATTCGGCCTATTCAGACCATGTTTCACTGGTTGGGTGTTTATGGCTGCATTTAATTCTGAGTAATTAAAATGAAATATTATCTGACTTTGAGGAGTTAGATATTTTTATTCAGCCTATCATTCAGACCAGGTTGCACGGGTTGGGTGATTATGGTGGCATTTAATTCTGAGGAATTAAATGGCATATTATCTGTCTTTGATAAGTTAGATATTTTAACCCTCAAAAGACCTTCATATTACAGCCCTTACTTGGTCCTTCGTGGACACTTTTGGGCACGGGGGTCTGAGGTGTGACCTCAAATTTTTTTTTTAATAAATGTTATATCAATATCTTCAATAATATAAAAACTATCAATTTATGCAGTTTGTCTTTTATTTTTGTTGAATTTTTGAATTTATTTACCACTAAAAGTACCATATTTTTATGTAAAATATATCTATTTTATATATAATTTTTCAAATATATTTAATATTAATTTAAATTAAGTAAAAAAAACAACAATTCCAGTATGTTCAGAGAGCCAAAACCTAAAAATGTGATGACTTTGGTGACATCTGGTGACCAATGTTGGTAAATTTTTTTTTTTAATTTTTAGTAGCCACTAGATGGCAATAATAGTACCCAATGGCAACATTAAGTATAGCTTTATGAACTTTATAAACTAATGTTTTAATGAATTTAACCTCTTAAGTTTTACATTTTATCACAAGTTAAAATTGTAAATTAAAAAAACATCTTTGTTGTTTTAGACTATACAAACATGCCAAAACATGCTTTGACAAATTTGACCGTGCAATAAGAAAAAGACAAAGAAGGAGATCATGTATCATTTTTTTTTTTTTTTTTACAAAATCTTTACATTTAAATAACTCAAAAAGGTTAATGGTACCAAACAGGTAAGAATAACAATAAACCTAACAATAACAACAAAAAAAGTAAGTGTTAACTTTCTGGTAAGTGTAAACAAAATGTAAACCTGACAAATATGCCTACATGCACTTGTGGCAGCAGGTAATTGTAACAGAGTGTTCTTTGCAAATAAATTCTTTGCATTTTTTCCAGACAATGCTGTTTTTTTTTCTTGTGCTGCACTAAACCTCTTTGCCATTGTGCTGCTTCAGAATGAACTGAAAAAGCAACTGCCACTGAGGTTTAGGTAGCATGCAGCAGACATGTTTTGTTTGTAAGCAACAACAAATCTTGCAGCAGTGCTTTGATCTGACTTTGAAGTGTGTGTGTGTGTGTGTGTGTGTGTGTGTGTGTGTGTGTGTGTGTGTGTGTGTGTGTGTGTGTGTGTGTGCGCGTGCACGCTCGCAGTGGCTGATTGGCAAAAAAAAATGCTCTCTGTCATTCGCTCATTCAATTCTTTGTTTTTGTATGTGTGAGTGACACAGTGGATAAAAAAAGCTTTGTTATAGGCTCATTGAATGCTTTGTGTGTGTGTGTGTGTGTGTGTGTGTGTGTGTGTGTGTGTGTGTGTGTGTGTGTGTGTGTGTGTGTGTGTGTGTGTGTGTTTGTGTGTGTGTGTGCATGTGTGAGTGTTTGCCACATTCAGAATGTTGTACAGACTTGCCTCTTCATTTATGTGTATGTGACAGAGAGTGCACATGTGGAACACAAAAGGTAAACAAACAATTAGTGCAGTCGATCACACCGGAATCCTGACAGTGTATGTATGATCTGCATTGTGTTGGATTTATTTAATTTTTTTGGATAAATAAAAAAAAAAAAAGCTCTGAAATCTATTAAATTCCCATTAATTCCTATGGGTGCCCATTTTTGTCCACGAAGACCCAATTAACCTGTTAAGCTGCACCCCCACTTTGGGGCTCACAGCTGAAAACGACCTACCTGAATTAAAACAATTATAGCTCCTGAGAACAGTGTGCTACAGGCACAATTAAGGTATCTTTGGAAAGAAGACACTTGGGACTCTAATAAAAAGCAATCAGAGTTGATATTTCTCAAACAGATAAAAAAGTATAATAGTTGAAATGCCTCAAAAATTATTTGCACTACACAGAATGTTGTATTATTTCATGTAAAAATATATGAAAATAGACCTGGAGGAATCCAGTTCAGTTATGGATTGAAAGCCACACGACTTATCAGTTTATAGTTCAAGTTTGAGGAAGATATAATGAAAAATGTGGTTCCTGCAAGCTTTTTTCCAAGACTATGTCTGTTCCATTTCTCCCTCCGCCTGCTTGAGGCACATCCCCAGAAATGACATCTCCCAACTAAAACAATTGCAGTTGCTGAACAATTTGCACTACATGCACAATTTAGACATCTTTAAAAAGAAGACACTTTAGAGTTTATTACCCAAACATTAAAGTAGAAAAAACTTAGAAAGACAAACAGTTATAGAAGTTGAAGTGTCTTGAAGATGATTTGTGCTACAATGAACACTTTATTATTTGATGTAAAAATATATGAAAATAAGCCTGGAGGAATCCAGTTAGTTAATGAATTGAAAGGCACAAGTCTCATCAGTTTATATTTAAAATTTGACGAAGATATCATGAAAAATGGGGTTCCCTTTCAGTCGGTCACTACGACGTACGTCGGTAATAATCGACGAATTGGGATCACTTCAGAGAGCCCCTATCAGCTTCAAGAACTTAAGAACAGGCCAATGAACAATTGGCGTGCGAGATTTGCATCTCGCGCTCCGCCCCGCGCCGCGGGTATAAACAGGAAGCGAGAGCACCGCACTGACGTCATTCACTTCGGAGCCGAACCGGCGTTTGAAGTTGCAGAGACTGCTTTCCTGTCTTTTCAGCGAAAGAGAATTCATCAGAACAGAGAAGAGGATCGTGTGCTGGTGTGACGGCGCTTTCCAGCGGGACCGCGAACTCAAGCTGCTAGAAGGAACAAACTGCTGTTATCACAGCAATCTGTTGGTATCGGTGGGCGTTCCATTCTTTGAGTGCAAACACAGGCTGCACTATCCCCTGTGTGTTGCCGCGGTTTCCCTGGGTGCTTCAGCACTCTCTTAAAAGAGCGTTTCCTCACAAAAAGAGCAACACGGGTGTGACACTGCGTCTTTTTCAAGATGTCATTCCACCCGTGCGTTTCTGGATGCGGTCATTCCCTCTCGCCCGCTGACGGCCACACTCACTGCATCACGTGCCTGGGCTTACAGCACGCTGAGGCAGCGTTTGTGAATAGCTCGTGTTCTCACTGCGGGAACATGACTATTGCGGTGCTTAGGTCTAGACTCACCTACCTCCGGGAAGGCGGAGTCCCCCTCCCCATACCTCGATCTAGAGCTATCCCTAACCAGGATAGACCTACTTCGACGGATGACCGGGGTGACCTGAGGATTGCGTTCAGGACAAACCCGCCTAGTGTCCCTACGCAGGTCCCTGAACCCTCACAAGCACCGTTGCCGGTGGCGCCACCGGAAGAGATCGCTGGTCCCGCCCACGGGCGCCCAGTCATCTCTTTCGGAGCGCCCGCGGACGAGCAGATGTCTATCGCAGCATCGGAGGGGGAGTTCCAGTCCTCGGAGGATGAGGATTCAGCTGTACTGCCTCCCTCTGGGAGAGTGGCAACGGCTGAGTCGGACCCTGAGTTGACGGCTATGCTTTCCCGGGCCGCCGAAAAAGTCGGGCTTGTGTGGAACCCTCCACCACGTCCCGAACCTTCTAGGTTGGATGATTGGTTTCTGGGGGGGGGTTGCGCTGGTTCTCAGCGTCCCGCCCCAGTGCCATTCTTCCCGGAGGTGCATGAGGAGCTTTCCAGGTCGTGGACGACACCCTTCAGTGCCAGAAACAGACCTGGAGGCTCCTCCCTCCTCACTACCCTTGACGGTGGACGGGCCAAGGGTTACGAGAGGATCCCGCCAGTCGAACGCGCCGTCGCGATGCAGCTGCGTCCGGCGACCGCCTCCGAGTGGCGTGGTGATCCTCGTCTCCCGTCCAAAGCTTGTAGGCTTTTGTCCAGTCTAACTGCGAAGGCCTACAGGTCCTGCGGACAGGCCGCGTCCGCCTTGCATGCCATGGCGTTGCTCCAGGTGCACCAGGCCCAGGCACTCATGGACATGCACGAGGGTAGGTCTGACCCAGAGCTCCTCCGGGAGCTCCGGGCGGCGACGGACCTCGCCCTCCGGGCGACGAAAGTTACCGCCCATTCCGTGGGTCAGGCGATGTCCACCTTAATGGTCCAGGAACGGCATCTCTGGCTCAACCTGGCCGACATGAGGGAGACTGACAAGAACCGGTTCCTTGACTCCCCCATATCGTCGGCCGGGTTGTTCGGCGACGCGGTCGAGAATTTCGCCCAGCAATTCCCGGCCGCCCAGAAGCAGACGGAGGCCATCAAACACATCCTGCACCGGCGGCCCGCTGCTGCCTCCACCCAGCCGCCGGCTGCAGCACCTCCGCCTGCCCGTCGCCGAGGACGTCCTCCTGCGGCCGCCCCCGCTCCCACCCCAGCCCAGCAGCAGCCTTCCACCGGCCGTGGGCGTGGAGCCGGTCGCGGGAAGAACGTCCAGCCCGCTCAGGCCGCTGGCCAAGCCAGGTGGCAAGCGCCGTCGGAAGAGACCCTGAGACGGGCCGCCCAGAGATGGAGGAAACTGCTCTTCAGGAGATGGCTGCAGCACCACTCCTTCCCCCGGTGGAGGGCCGGGGGAACCCCATTTTTCTTTCTGTTCCGTTCCACCCAAATTTTCAATAAAAGAGCAGTTTCTAACATCTCTGGGTGCCAAGAGAGCGCGTCTGGCGGTATGCGACGCTACCATGCCTCGTACCCCTCAGACACCTCTCTCCTCGCCAACAGGGGGCGTCGGTTGTGCGGACGCACACAAAGTGCCTCCCCACGCTCGCCCGTCCCCTCAGCGGATGCAGGTCGTGTGTCAGACCCAGACCCCTGCACGGACCACTCCCATGTCGTCCTGGGGCCCCTGCGTTCCGCTGCGCTGCCCCGCTCCGGGTACGTCCGTGGTGCCGATGATCTCGCTTGCTCGGTCTCTGGGGGCCTGGCTAGCGCTCCCCAGCCCGTCTCGCTGGATCATCCGCACCATCAGACTCGGCTATGCGATTCAGTTCGCCCGGCGTCCCCCGAAGTTCAGGGGTGTCCACTTCACTTCTATACCGAAGGAGGGCGCCCCCGTGCTTCAGGCGGAGATCGCTGTCCTATTGGCGAAGGACGCGATAGAGCCGGTCCCTCCAGCCGATATGAAGTCCGGGTTCTACAGCCCGTACTTCATTGTACCCAAGAAAGGTGGCGGGTTACGACCGATCCTGGATCTGCGTTACTTGAACCGCTCCCTTCACAGGATGCCGTTCCGAATGTTAACCCAGAAACGCATCTTCAGGTGCATCCGTCCCCAGGATTGGTTTGCAGCGATCAACCTGAAGGACGCGTACTTTCATGTCTCGATTCTCCCTCGACACAGACCGTTTCTACGCTTTGCTTTCGACGGACGGGCATACCAGTACAAAGTGCTACCCTTCGGGTTGTCCCTGTCGCCCCGTGTCTTCACGAAAGTCGCGGAGGCGGCCATTGCTCCCATGAGAGAGCGTGGTGTTCGCATCCTCAACTATCTCGACGACTGGCTGATTCTTGCCCAGTCGCGGGAGCAGTTGTGCGAACACAGGGACATGGTGCTCCGGCACCTCAGCCAGTTGGGTCTTCGGGTCAACTGGGAGAAGAGCAAACTCTGTCCCGTACAGAGGATCTCTTTTCTCGGGATGGAGATCGACTCGGTCGCCATGACTGCGCGCCTCACAGAGGAGCGCGTCCAGTCGGTGCTGAGCTGCTTGAGTACGCTCAAACGCAGTACAGCGGTTCCACTGAAACATTTCAGAGGCATATGGCAGCAGCAGCCGCAGTAACGCCGCTAGGGCTGCTCCATATGAGACCGCTTCAGCACTGGCTACACGACCGGGTCCCTAGATGGGCGTGGCACAGCGGGTCCCTCCGTGTCCAAGTGACGCCGAGATGCCGCCAAACCCTCACCCCGTGGTCGGACCCTTCATTTCTACGGGCAGGAGTGCCTCTAGAACAAGTGTCCAGGCATCATGTTGTCTCCACGGATGCCTCACCCACGGGTTGGGGTGCCACGTACAACGGGCTTGCAGTATCGGGTCTGTGGACGGGGCCCCAACTGCAATGGCATATCAATTGCCTAGAGTTGCTGGCAGTTCGTCTTGCTCTCAACCACCTCAAAGGGTCGCTCAAAGACAAGCACGTTCTGGTCCGGACGGACAGCACGGCGGCCGTTGCGTACATCAACAAACAAGGTGGTCTACGCTCCCGCCGTTTGTCCCAACTCGCCCGCCATCTCCTCCTGTGGAGTCAGAAGCATCTGAGGTCCCTTCGTGCTATTCACATTCCGGGCCTGCTCAACCGTGCGGCCGACGAGCTGTCACGGTTGCCAGTGCTTCCCGGAGAGTGGCGACTCCACCCCCAGGTGGTCCAGCTGATTTGGAGTCGCTTTGGGGCCGCACAGATCGATCTGTTTGCCGCCCACGACACGACACGACCCACTGCCAGTTGTTCTATTCCCTGTCCGAGGGGACCCTCGGCACGGATGCACTGGCACACAGCTGGCCCCGGGCTCTGTGCAAATATGCGTTTCCCCCAGTGAGCCTTCTTGCACAGACTCTGTGCAAGGTCAGGGAGGACGAGGAGCAACTCCTCTTGGTAGCTCCGTACTGGCCCAACAGGACGTGGTTCCCGGAACTAGTGCTCCTCGCGACAGCACCTCCTTGGCCCATTCCTCTGAGGCAGGACCTTCTGTCTCAGAGACGGGGCACCCTATGGCACCCGCGTCCAGACCTCTGGAAACTCCATGTCTGGTCCCTGGACGGGACGCGGAGGTTCTAGGTAACCTACCGCAAGCGGTAGTCGACACCATCGCTTCCGCCAGAGCCCCCTCTACGAGACGGCTATATGCGTTGAAGTGGAACCTGTTCGTCGACTGGTGCTCTTCTCGCCGAGAAGACCCCCGGAAATGTTCGATCGGATCTGTGCTATCTTTTCTTCAAGACGGGTTGGAGAGAAGGCTGTCTCCCTCCAGCCTCAAGGTATATGTTGCCGCCATCGCCGCAAGCCATGACCTCATTAATGGTGAGTCCTTAGGCAAGCATGATCTGATCGTCAGGTTCCTAAGGGGAGCGAGGAGACTAAATCCTCCTCGCCCTTCTTCTATACCCTCTTGGGACTTGACTCTGGTGCTGACCGCACTTCAGAGGGCGCCCTTCGAGCCTTTACAGTCAGTAGAGCTTAAGATCTTGTCTCTAAGGACAATACTCCTGATTGCATTGGCCTCAGTTAAGAGGGTAGGGGACCTGCAGGCATTTTCGGTCGACGAATCGTGCCTGGAATTCGGGCCGGGTGATTCTCAGGTGATCCTGAGACCCCGGCCTGGATATGTGCCCAAGGTTCCCACTACTCCCTTCCGGGACCAAGTGGTGAGCCTGCAAGCGCTGCCTTCGGAGGAGGCAGACCCAGCCCTAGCTTTGCTCTGTCCCGTCCGTGCTCTCCGGACTTACGTGGACAGAACGCAAAGCTTCAGTACCTCAGAGCAGCTCTTCGTCTGTTACGGAGGACAGCAGAAGGGAAAGGCTGTCTCCAAGCAGAGGATGGACCACTGGATAGTGGATGCCATCGTCTTGCGTATGAATCCCAAGACGTGCCCTGCCCGCTCGGGGTTAGAGCTCACTCCACCAGGGGTGTAGCTTCTTCCTGGGCTCTGGCTCGTGGCGCCTCGCTGACAGACATTTGTAGAGCTGCGGGCTGGGCGACACCCAACACGTTCGCTAGATTTTATAGCCTGCGTGTAGAGCCGGTGGCTTCTCGTGTGCTCGCTTCCCATAGTCAGCTTCACTGAAGTGCCCGTTCTAGTGTCGGCTTGCTGCGCCATTCCCTTCCCCTGGAACGGATACGTGCGCTTATTTTCTCCAGTCGAGTTCCCCAGGATTGGCGAACCCTGTTGAGTCCTCCGCACCCCTCGGCAGTCGGATGTTGCGGAGCGTCTGACGCCAGGTCTGGCACTCGTATGCATTGGTGGAACTTGTGTCAGGCTGGGTTCCGTATGTCGTGACCCCTACGGCGGTCCCATACGTGTATTTTCCACGGTACAGCTCCCTACGGCGAGCTCGTGTCTTTCCCTTGGCAGAGTTCTCTGCCGTCTCAGTACGGTGTCTTCCCCCGCCTGCATTAGGCCGGGGCCTCCCCTGGGACTCCGTATGTTGTGCTGCCCACGGCCAGCCCATACGTGTTTTCTCCACATGGTAACTCCCTCCGGGCATGATGTGGCTCCCGCAGCGTCCTTCGGGCACGCTTTCCCAGCGTTATCCAATCAAGTCTGCTGAATGGGTCTTGCGGAACAGCAGTATGACTCTTCTAGCATGAATCTTCCCGCCCGCTTCAGAACGGGGTCTGAGGGGCTCTCGCTGGGCGCTGGAAGTGGTAGTAGCTGTGGCGTTTTCCATAGGGATCCCAATTCGTCGGTTATTACAGACGTACGTCGTAGTGACCGACTGAAAGGGAACGTCTCGGTTACGTATGTAACCCTCGTTCCCTGAAGGAGGGAACGGAGACGTACGTCCCGTCGCCACAGTTCCTTCCATCACTGCTTGGCCGAGTCACTGGTTCGGCTCCTCAGTGAAAAACGTCAGTGCGGTGCTCTCGCTTCCTGTTTATACCCGCGGCGCGGGGCGGAGCGCGAGATGCAAATCTTGCACGCCAATTGTTCATTGGCCTGTTCTTAAGTTCTCGAAGCTGATAGGGGCTCTCTGAAGTGATACCAATTCGTCGGTTATTACCGACGTACGTCTCCGTTCCCTCCTTCAGGGAACGAGGGTTACATACGTAACCGAGACGTTCCTGCATGCTTTTTTCTAAGAATATGTCCAGGTGCCAAGAAACCTACAGGAGACTTGATAACCTAATGTTATGAAGGGTACTGCAAGCTGTTTTAGCCATCATATATGATGCTTGAATGCTTTTTCAACTATAAAATAATAGGCAGAACCATAAGACTTTGTATAAGTGATTTATTTGTACAACAGAACTTATAAAAATATAATAAAAATGAAATATTAATAAAAAAGAGCTAAACTTCTTTGCAACTGAAAATACAACAAGTAATATAAGTATAATAACTATAAATATAACTAGTAATATAAATAACAATATAATATAAATATATAGCTATAAAAACACACACAATTTGCAAATGTAAAAAAAAAAACATATACTGGCCTTTTACTGCCCGATTCAGGTCTACAACAGCAAGTGCAGATCTTGAAGAATCTGAAAGCTTCCTTCGCTTTTCTGCTGGTTGGCTGGTGCTTGGATGCCATAGCTCATCTGAAGACTCAACCTGATGCCTGTAGAATGGCAAGGAAAGGAAAGAGAATTAGCACTGCATGTATTATTTCTGTATAGTTTGCCCATTCAATCAACAATCACACTGTCATCATTCACTCTAATTACAGGCCATCCCATGAACAATGAAACTGATGGGCAGTCGGTTAGACAGCATTCATATTGACGGCCACCTATACATTCTCACACAGCCCAAGCATCAATCTAACGGCCGGCTATACAGTGAGCATTCATATTGACGGTGGCCCATACATTCTCACACAGCCCAAGCATCAATCTAACGGCCGGCTATACAGTGAGCATTCATATTGACGGCGGCCCATACATTTGCACACAGTCCTACAATCAATCTAATGGCCGGTGATACAGTGAGCATTCATATTGATGGCCAGACATAAAATCAACAATCACACAGATGGTCGGCCGTCCAGAACTTTTCTTTTTTCGTCAATTTGTTTTTTGTAGCACAGGGGAAAAAAAAGCATTTTATATATTATATATATATATATATTTTTTTTTCCTATGTGTGCTAGAAAAAATGCTAAATAACAGTATATGTATAATCTATACTGGTATATTGTCATTTTTCTAGCACACAGAAAAACATAAAATAAAATACAGTCTCATATATATATATATATATATATATATATATATATATATATATATATATATATATATATATATATATATAAACATTTACATGTGTTATATATATATATGTTTTATTTACACACACATGGGGAAAAATTATATATAATTTTTCACCATGTGTGCTAGAAAAAATGCTTAATATCAGTATATGTATAATCTATACTGGTATATTGTAATTTTTCTAGCACACAGAAAAACATAAAATAAATACAGTCTCAATATATATATATATATATATATATATATATATATATATATATATATATATATATATATATATATATATATATATATATATAAACAATTACATGTGTTATATATATATGTTTTATTTACACACACATGGGGAAAAATTATATATAATTTTCATGTGTGCTAGGAAAAATGCAAAATATCAGCATATGTATAATGCATACTGGTATATTGCATTTTTTCTAGCACACAGAAACAATAAAATAAATACATTCTCACACACATTCTCAATATACATAAACAACTACACATAGCAACTCACCGGTATGTTATTGGATCAACTTCTCTGTCAACAAGCATATCACCGTCATCGCTGTCTTCACTCTCCCCAATGTTTTCCAAATCGCTGCTTCGAGTGAGCTCAAATAAAGCATCTTCAGCACAATACAAACTTCTTTTGACGATCCATTGGATAATAAATTCCGTCCAGTTAGTAAGATTAGCAAACAGTTACTACAAAGAGACCGTCTGTTTACTAGCCCGTTAGCTCTTAGCTGTCAAATGACAGGGGTGTGTCAGACTCGCAGCATCTCGTGGGGAGATGGCGCCACATTCAAATGAATAAATATTCACGCCCATGTGACAAATATAAACATGAGAGGTCTCGTTGGAATCGTGTGTTCATTGGCTACATTTTCTGTCAGTCCTGACGATTCAATGCTTTTATTGGCTCCAGATAAACAGACATTTTCATTGGATGAGCACATCCTGACATCAGCTAAAACGAGTGCTATGGTTGGATATTTTTGACTATATCCCGGCTATCTTTGCATGTTTTTGAGTGGGGTTAGTTGTATTATGTTCGTAACATTCTAAGCTATAAACCCATGCCACTTTATGCTACCGGGAGACGGTTTTTGGTGCATTATTTTATTGCATAACAGTCTAGTATGATACTCCGCTCCGCAGAAATGCGATGTAAACAAAGGATTAACCATCAATATTACACCGTTATTGTTTCGTTGGATTAAAATGCTCTATGGGATGTTATTCAGTGGACCCTCACCTTTCCATTCATTCTGGAACTTTTAGCAGTGGATGCGTGTGTGGCTCGTAATTAGGAAACTACTGGTATGTGCTCTTTTTTTCTTATCAATTGTTTTGATGTGTATTGCTTACATTCATGCAAAAATACAGCCGTTATAAGCTTTTCATTGAAAAACAGTGGTCTGTCCTCGATGCTTGAGGTTTAGACCTTTAGAATGATATATAGTTTGTCAAGATTAATGATGTTTTTTTACGTTAAATCTATTAACAAACATTACCCTTCAACCCGTGCACGCGCTCATGCAGCTTTTAAGGAGTTTTTTTTTTCAACCACTTGACATTATAAAATCGAGTAAAACATTTTTGTGTGTGTTTAGTTGGCAAATTTAGAAAAAGTAGCCAAGTCTTGTACCGCTCAGATTAAGGGAAGTATTTTTAAAATTAAATAAAAAAAAGATTTTGCCCACATTTGTCCCGAAGGTCCTTTGAGTGTTAAATCAGCCTGTCATCCAAAGCGTGTTTCACTTGTCTGAATTTGCATCTAACATAGGAGCATAACATGCATGGGCAGTTCTTGAGGGGGCTGCTTTCATGCATTGTGAGGTTTGCTCCTCCTCGGAGCCCTCAGGAAGTTGATGTTGTTCTCGCCGCCTTGTGACCTGCAGGACACATCAGTTTCCATCAATTGCTAATCGCAGTGTCCGCCCTAGTTGTTGCGGCCCTGTCGAGCTGCTCCCTTAGATGAGGCCCCTGCTGGCCAGCTCCCTCTTCCAGGAAGGAGCGATCAAGGACGCCTCCCCTGTGGAGCTTTTGGAAATCAATGCTCCCGCCGTCTAGTACGCTTCGGGCCACATCGATTTCCTGGGAACGCACGCTGCTCCATCCGCCTCTAGAAAGACCTGCGGCTGGCAGCGAACGCGTCCGCGCACTGAGAATCATTCTCGACTGCTCCCTGCCGGTCAGCCACTTCAGGGGGTCGTGAGTGAGGCTCAGTGGACACCCGAAGCCAGCCTCGAGAGGCTGGTTCCCTTAGAAGATTATCTCGGCGCATGGTTATGCCCCGGAATATAGCTACATGGGCCTGTGACTGTAGAAAAGGGGATACAGACTGCAGTTCGGTTACCTTCCCCCAAGGTTCAATGGGGTGGTCTGGACGGCAGTAGTCCCTGAGCAGGTTCGGGTAATGGAACAGGAAGTTCACTCCCTGTTGGTAAGGAGGCCACAGAACATGCTCCTCCGGGTTCTACAGCCGGTTCTTCATAGTTCCTAAGAAGGATGGCGAGTTGTGTCCAACTTTAGATCTGAGGTACTTGGATCATTCTCTGAGGAGATTCAGATTCAAGATGCTTACAATTCCTCCATCGTGATTCAGATCCAGTCTGAGGACTGGTCTGTCACGATGGATCTAAAGAGGACGCATATTTCCATGTATCCATCCTTCTGTGTCACAGGAAGTTCCTGAGGTTCGCTTTCGGGGGCGAAGCGTACCAATATCGGGTTCTTCCATATGCCCTGGCTCTTTCCCCTCGCACGTTCTCGGGTGCATGGATGCAGGTCTGGCTCCAACTGAGTCTCTGGGGCATCCGTGTGCTGAACTACATCGACTGGGCTCATATTGGCCCAGTCGCGAGTAGCAGCAGTTCGGCATTGAGGTGTCGTCCTTGGCTGCTCTCAGTGCTTGGGGTTGAGACTCTACACGCAGTAAGGTGTTGACACTTTCTCAGAGAACCGTGTTCCTGGGAGTCGTATGGGATTCTCTACATTGGGGGCACAATTGTCTCCCGCTCGTATCGAGTCCGTATGGGCGGTGGTCTCTAAAATGAAGCTGGGCCACAGTATCACTATGAAGTAGTTTTAAGAACTGCTGGGGCTCATTGCGGCTGCGTCCAACAGAATATCTCTTGGCCTGCTGCACGAGACCCCTACAGAGGTGGCTAGGAATCAGGGGGTTTTCCTCGAGGGGAAAACCATTCTGTATGACAGGGTTTTCCTCGAGGGGAAAACCATTCTGTATGATATGGGTAACGCGCAGATGCCTTCGTTCCCTCGTCATATGGAAGAGACCTTGGTTCCTGTCCCGGGGGCCAGTGCTGGGAGTATCATGTTGCCAGAAAACATGGAAGTGTTCAAAGAGGATCGAGAGACGTTCCACTGTCCACTGTGGTACCTAGAGACTGGACTGTCAGCAGATGTTGTCGAGACCTTGCTCAGGTCCAGGGCTCCTTCCACCAGGAGGTTGTACAGCCTGAAGTGGAACGTGTTTACCACTTGGTGTAGAGAGCGTGAGGTGGACCCAGTTAACTGCCCAGTGGCTTCAGTGCTGGAGTTCCTCCAAGATAGTTTCTCTGCGGGTCTTACCCCGTCCACACTCAAGGTGCACGTGGCTGCCATTGGGGCTTTCCACGCTCCTGTGAGTGATGGGCCTCTGGGTAGGCACCATTTGGTTGAACGGTTCCTCCGTGGGGCTCGGAGGATGAGGCCTGAGACTCGCTCCAGAGATCTGGCGGTGGTACTTGAAGGGCTGGCTGAGGCCCCTGTTAAGCCACTGGAGTCGGCTGAGGCAAAGAACCTGACCCTTAAGGTGGCCTTTCTCCTGGCTATCACTTCTCTGAGGAGAGTGGGGAACCTCCAGGCCTTGGTGGTGACGCCAAGTCTGCGCAGTGGAGGAAATCAGAACAGTTCATTAGGTTTTACAGCTTGTACCTCCCAGCGACGCCCGGCGCTAGGGTGCTCCAGTCCTAGATGTGCCTGGTCTCCAGCTTCACACTAGGGCAGGCGCGACCCTCTGTGTGGCCTAGTGAGTACTCGTTCCCCAAATTCGTCGTTCCGAAGCAGTGCGAGTTCCACCGAAAGGGAACGGCTCGGGTTATGACCCTTGTTCCCTGAGAAAGGGAACGAGCACTGCGTCTCGTCGCCACACCTCGTCATGCCTGGAGTGCTTCATCGCAATAACTGACATTACTATGCGCCGACCCCCCTTATGTAGCTTCCGGGTATGCCATCACATTACGTCATGAAGCAACACCAATCAGGATTGGAATAGTTTCATTCATACTTCAGACACGCTGTTGCTAATGGAGCGTCCCCGAATTCGTCGTTCCGACGCAGTGCGAGTTCCTTTTCTCAGGGAACAAGGGTTATAGTCATAACCCGAGCCGTTTTCTTCCCTTGTAAGGGGTGTGGTTTCACAGGTTAAAGGCGAATGACTCACTAATTACTTAAAGTCGCCATCAGAGGTCGCACAACAACAATTAACTGAGCATTTGTAATTTTTGGTGAAAGTCATAACATTTACAGTAACATTAACCCTATTACACATGGTCGAAAATACAACTTTAGGAAGGTAATCAGGGTTTACAAAATCAGGGGCAGAGTCTAAGCAGGATGGCAATTAGGGGCAGAGTCTAAGCAGGATGGCAATTAGACAGAGCCTGCAAATCCCCAATTCTCTTTTGCAAAGTAATGGCCATTAGAAAGAACATCTTTAGAGTCAGAAGATCTAGTGGTTCACAAAGGGATCTTTTCTCTAACGGGAGGCCTCAGCCTCCTCGCTCCATGGATGAGGCGGGCAATCAGAAGGTGACTTCCCAACTGGAGCCCCATCAATCAGGGCGTGGCAAGCCGATATGGTGGCCACAAATACCCTGAGAGTAGTGGGGCATGCTGATGCTTTTCCTGCAGAAATTCCAACACGGATACAATCTGGCAGTGAACTATTTGTACTGCATGGCTTACACCAGTACACCACCTTTCAAAGACACCACATTTAAGGGCATAGATCCTTCTTGTGGAGGGAGCCCTAGTACTTAGAATAGTCTGTATGACACCAGCTGGAAGCCCAGCATCCCTCAGTTGGTCCCCCTCAGGGGCTAAGCGTGAAGGTTCCAAAGCTCGGGCTGGGGATGAAATATTGTCCTCTGTTCGGGAGTTTATCACACTGAGCATTTACAAGCACCTGTAACCCTGGTAGGAGAAATTTCCATTCTAACCCTTTAACCAGATTCTACTTCTCTTTTTGTGATCAGACCATTTTAAGCTGTTAAACTCTGGGAAAGTTTTCAGTGATCCAGTAATCCAATTCACTTATACATCAGTCCAAAACAGCACTAATGTAAAGAAGGCCAGTCTGATTACATCAGAGATATCAGCTAAAATAGAGACTAACATTGCATTTTTAGTGATTTATTCATTCCAGTGTGTGCTTTGCTTTAAAACACGAGCCCTGTCATATTCTGTGATTGCTTCTGAAGAGCGCAATTTTGGTGATGTACAGGAGTCATACAGTAAGCGCGTGAGAGTCTGTTATATTGATGCACAAATAACAAACCGTGAATGTTCACTGATCGCACTCTGCATTTATGTACAGACACATTTCAGTACATTTGCATTGTTTCCACACACACTTAGGATAATGTTTGAATTGCCATGTGTACGTTGCTGTGTTTAGTAATCATAGGCTTATGCAGTCAGGTCAAGGCGGTTGATTTAGGATTTTTTATGGCGTCTCCATGTGCTCCTGTTCAATATAGCAGCTTGACTTGTCTAAAATGATGGTTGTTGTTCTGTACACATACTATACACTGTGACTTTTGTAAAAAAATCTGTAATGTTTTTTTCATCGGTGCTTTGG
Source organism: Gobio occitaniae (assembly GCA_033150135.1). Taxonomy (NCBI): domain Eukaryota; kingdom Metazoa; phylum Chordata; class Actinopteri; order Cypriniformes; family Gobionidae; genus Gobio; species Gobio occitaniae. The sequence continues at coordinate 134,004 of JARQWZ010002844.1, read as the reverse complement.
TGTGTGTGCATAAATTTATTATATAATAGAATTATATTCCTGATATCATTTGGTTATTTTGTGTCTTTTTGGAGTCTCCAAGGGTCCTTGAAGCTTGCAGAAAATACAGTTTTGTGAGAATCGCCCTTCAATCTGATTGTTTACTTTGCTGGATATAGCAAATGATGACAAAATGAACGTGTTAAACAAGATAAATGGCAGGACTGTGCAAGCTTTGGGGGTGTTGATGGATGCAAACCACTCAATTTATGTTTTGATCATCGTTCTGATTTGGACACAGTCGTTGAAAAAAACTAAATTTTCTCAGCTTTTTGTTCAAAATTAAATGTATGCTGTAGTGTTAATAAAAAAAGAATGCATGAAGCATTTTTTTTTTTAAAGCACAGGCTCTATATGTTTTTGACATATATTTTGATATATTGTATGTTCAGATATTCATACAACTAAATATTCTGGGGCCCATGTAAATTTTGTGAAAATGATCAAAAATGCTGGTGCTGGAGTTAAATTTAATTCATTATACCTGATTATTCGCTGATATGCAGAATTAATTTAACCAAACTGATTTTACTAAACTCTAAAGTAACTTTCAATACTTTAAAATAATTAACATACATAAAAACTGATTTTAATTGTATCATACAGCACAAAAAATTGCCCACCATATTTTTATTTATTTATTAGGACCCAAGCCCAAAGAGCGAAGGCCCTATTGTTCCCCTAAGGATTATTATTAGGGCCCAAGCCCAAAGGGCGAAGGCCCAATTGTTCCCCTAAGAATTATTATTAGGGCCCAAGCCCTAAAGCCGAAAGGCCCTATTGTTCCCCTAAGGATTATTAGGGCCCAAGCCCAAAGGGCGAAAGGCCCTATTGTTCCTCTAAGGATTATTATTATTAGGGCCCAAGCCTCATTTAAAAGTGATCTATGACATCCTTTGACATGAAATCTCTATATGGCTGGTTCACAATCATATTCTCTGCAGTAAATGTGGCATATTCAGATGACTTTGATATAATTTTACATTTCTGGGTAAACTATGACTATATCAGTATTCGGACAGGACTAGTTTTCTAAATTATATAGAATATAGTATATATAATATATATGATATGAATATATATATATATATATATATATATATATATATATATATATATATATATATATATATATATATATATATATATGGAGATAGAGATAGAGATGGAGATGGAGATGGAGATAGAGATGGAGATAGAGTTTTTTCTATACATGGGCTCTACAGAAGGTCATGTGCTGTGTTTGCAAACATCACATATGACGCATATGTTTTTAAATGAATTATTTATTGATTCAATTCATATTTATTAAAAAAGTTTCTCATGATTTTATAAAAGTGTCTGTTTACAATAAACTTCCATAAAATTTAGAACACATCTTACCCTTACATGACTCTGATATTAAAATAATCTTTGTAGTTTCTGTGATTTGACTCATTCATTAATATATATTTTTTATTGGATGCCACCCATATTGAAATGAAAGCACGCTTTTTTTGTGCATGAGATTGGTGTACAAATGGTAGTTAAAGGTATAGTTCACCCAAAAATGAAAATTCTGTCATCATTTACTCACCCTCACGTTGTTCCAAACCTGTAAGAGTTTCTTTGTTCTGCTGAACACAAAAGAAGATATTTAGAAGAATGTTTGTAACAAAGCAGATAGAGCAACCATTGACTACCATAGTATTTTTTCCCTACTATCTGCTTTGTTACAAACATTCTTCTAAATATCTTCTTTTGTGCAACATCAGCATTCAAATGGTATTCTGCACTCATTTCAATTGTACCTTTGAAATCATCTGACATGAAATTAATTTAAATTTAATTGATCTCATAGATTTGGCTTTTGTGGTTTGTGGTCATAGCAGCACCAACTGCTGCAGTTAATGTGGTGAATTCAGATGACTTTGACATATTCCTTTTATGTTTTCCCAAAAACTTGGTCCATATATCATACACACTTGTACGTACACGTATGAAACTCGGTACACATATGGAGCTCATCTGGCCAAACAATGTTTGTGCTCTATGTTATACGTCAGCCCAACAGGAAGTGAGCTATTATGGGTTGTTGCATTGAGGATGCTAATTTGCGAGCGGATTTTTGATATCTCGAACGGTTTGGCCGTGTTATGGCGAGAGAAGTGAAACAGGAAGTGTGTTATAACTTCTGCAAACATTGACTGATTTGGATGAAACTTCATCTGTGTGTTCTTTGTAATAGGTTGATCACATGGACATGAATTTTGTGAGTCAAAGTAATAGCGCCACCAACTGGCAGCAGGAAGTGTGTCACTTTCAAAAATGCTTTAAATCACTGTCTTATTTTCACCCGATTTACTTCAAACTTCATCAGTATAATGTCAAAACACAGCAGATAGAGACATATGAATGGATTCTTAATATTTTAAATACTGTTGCCATGGCAACGTGTCAAAGTTTAATAATCTTTTTGGCTGTTTTTGAGACACTTAGCATGCTTGAAATTGCATGAAACTCGTGACACACACATCAGAGATGCCGTCCAGAAGATGTGGGCAAAGGCTTAGAAATGGGCGCGGTGGAGGGGCTCAGTAGAGCCACCTTTTGACAAAAGTGGGGGGGTTAGTTTTATCTATAGTCACCAAACTCGGTATATATATTGATATCTTCGAGCCAGACAACTTTCTAATTTACAGTTATTAGCTCCGACCAACAGGAAGTCAAATATTTTGGTTTGAATGTGGATTTTTTGATAAATCAGGCTCTTTTTTTACGTTCTCCTCGTAGGCGATTTATTCAATCTTCACCAAACTCGGTCAACATAAAACAAAGATACGGAAGATGCTAAAATGCGAACTGATATTGGATATCTCAAATGGTGTTTCCATGGTGAGGGATTAAATAAGGACAAAAAAAAGGAAACCGAAATTGTCTCATATCTTGATAAATCATTGCTTGATTTAAATTAAATTAAGATTGTATGTTCGGTAATTGAACCTGGATGAATTTAAAATGAATATACTATTTTACAGATCAATATATTTATTCTATTTAATATATTTCATATGAATCTCTCTCTCTTTCTGCCCTCCCCTCTATCACCAAAAGGTGGCAGTGTTGTGTTATTTTTGAAACTCTCTCTGCCTGTGTGTGTGTGTGTGTGTGTGGGCACGTTTGTTTTTGTGAAATGTGAGGACATTCCATAAGCGTAATGGTTTTTATACCGTACAAACCGTATTTTCTATCCCCTTACACTGCCCCTGCCCCTAAACCTACCCCTCACAGGAGACTGTGCAGTTCACTTTCTGTGAAAAAAACCTTGTTCTGTATGATTTATAAGCATTTTGAAAAGTGAGGACATGGGGAACGTCCTCATATTTCACCCTCTTTGTGTAATACCTATGTCATACCCATGTCATTATACACATTTGTGTCCTGATATTTCACAAAAAACATGCCCATTTGTGGGCGTGATTTGGCTCCATTTACTATTTTTTTTAATCAAATTTTTTATTGGATGTCACACATTGAAATGAAAGCACGCTTTTTGGTGCATAAGATTGGTGAACAAACAGTAGCTAAAGTATGTCAAAAACACATGAAGAGCAGTGTTAGGATAATACATCATCAGCATTCCAACAGTATTCTGCACTCATTTGAAATTGACATTTCACTTGATCTTACATGAAATTTATTTAAAAAATTTAATTGATCTCATAGATGTGGCTGTTGTGGTTTGAGGTCCTAGCAGCACCAACTGTGTTAATGTTTTGATGTGGTGAATTCAATTGTCAAATAACCTTTTATGTTTTCCCATTTTAAATGACTATTGCCTGTCGTGCACAGTTAAGCTGATGCCACCGGGGTGGTGGTGCCACCGGCTTGGGCCCGTCATTGCTGCTTGCAGCTTTAATTTAATTTTTGAAATTGTTATAAAAATCAATATTGACATACAGCACATTTATATTAATCTTTTAGATTTAAATTAATCTACACACTCACTCAGACCTTTGGTTTTATGGGCTACAGGCAGAAATCACTAAAATGCTACAAGTATGTTGTGGCTCTTTCTAACTTTGTGTATGTGTTTACAGCATCTTCTTGGAATTTTATTTTGTCCGTCAAGTTCTATCCCCTGGACCCCTCCCAGCTAATTGAAGACATTACCAGGTAAGTAAAGTTAAACCCTACAATGGTAAATACAACCCAGTCACATGTAAAACTTGTTTGCAAAGTCACCATCAGGCGGTGCAAAGGGATGGCTGGCACCATTGCTCAGTAAGGCTGTAATTGTGACATTTTCATTTGTAAATGAAGATAAAATAATACAATAAAATACTGGTAGTAGTAGTAATAATAATAATAATAATAATAATAATAATAAAACATATAGCTGCAAGCAGCAATTAAGGTAAAAAGCACAAATAAGGCACAATAATAATGGCTGGGTGCATCAGACCAACTGCAACGAGTAATTAAAAACATTTTAAGATGATTTTAGATGTGCATGTTTAGATAACATGATCATCAGACATTAAACTGCATATAAATTAAAACTAGCAAACGTTAACAAATACTGACAAATGAAGAGGTTTAGGACTGTGCAAGCTTTTGGGGTGTTGATGGACCCGTATGGGATCAATTTTCTGCCTAAAGTCCTGTGGTCACAGATAAAAATAATAATAAGCGTGAATCAAATTTGTTTTAAACACATGTAAAAAATATATTGCACAAACTGAAAAAAATATGTAAATTGATCAGAATACCAAAAAGTGTTGTCACAGATCAAAATATAATAAGCGTGAATCAAAAAATTAAAAGCGCATTTAAAAAAATAACAAGCATGAATCAAAACTTTAATGATGAAATATTATGTTGCACAAAACTTAAACTTTGTGTTTGTATTTTATTTTTTATAAGCTTGTGCTGTTTTTCTCTTCGCTCTTCTTTTCACGTTCTGCGCTTGTTTTTCCAAACCTTGCAGTTCGCGTTTCATGTAAATTAGGGCGGGCACCATTAGCAGGGGCGGATTTAGTGATTTGGGGGCCCCAAGCAAAATACAGGAATGGGGGCCTATACAATTGCACATTTACAACCTTGAGGTTCATTTCACTGTTGTGATGATTGCTGCTGCACGACCTTGTCCCATAGTTGTGTCCAATTTATAATTTTTTTTCATGTACATATTATAAATAATTGCTTTCGTCATGTTGTAGATCCCTTGTTCACGTGTAAGCGGGTTATAACAGTATTAGAGTAGTTTGCACACTAGGTGGTCACAATTGTTTACACAACACAAGGCTGTCTAATTCTAAACTTTAAAATATTTTTTCCCTACAAATTTAAATTGAACTGAAAGAAATTATTACACACATAAGAATTATTTAAACCAAAAATGTGTGTGTCTGTGTGGAAAGTAACTGTGTGTGCATCTGTCATCTACTTGGGTCCTTGAGTGAGCGCCATTTAAAATGATAAATATATTATACGTTTCTCCGTATTTAATTAGATCTTCAGATGCATGATATTTTCATTTGTAGGGCCCAATGAATTCTGTTTTATTTTTTTCCAAATTCCATTAAAAAAAAAAAATCCAGATTCCTTTTTTCTGTTTTCATTTTTTTCTGGATGGTTATATTAAATTGTATTAATCAAAAGGCATGTCTAATTAATTGAAATCATGAAACTTGATTAATTTAACAGCAATTTATTAAAAGTTTAACAAAATATATATTTATTTGTTTTATGTATTTAAATTTTTCAGGTAATCAATGAATGGATTCTGTGATCCTGTATGCGTTTTCTGAATCGCGGAAATCATTGGGCGCTACGCATTCTACAAGAAGCACATTCAGTGCGGAATGGCAGGCGGTTGTCGTGGTAATTAAGACCACAGCAACCGCTTGTGCGTCCGCGCTGAACTCGCATCTCGTATTTAAACAGCATTTTAGGGGGCCCTTGGCTTTCGGGGGCCCCAGGTGGTCGCTTACCTTTACCTAATGGTTAAGTCCGCCCCTGAACATTAGTCCGCTAGTTCTAGATTGACAGCTCCTCTTTAGCCAATCAATTGAAGAGGGGAGTTGACGTCACTCCAATGCAACTCATGGCTACTGATGCTCACTCTTTCAGGGGCAACAAGGACTTTAAACCTCTGAACCAACTAAATTTTCAACTAAATATCCAAATAAATGTAATTACTAAACTAAATTAAATACATCAACTAAATAACTGATCTGCCCACATTGTCACTGTATGATAATTGAAATGAGCTAGATGACTTCACCGTTTTCTCCAGAGCGGCTGTACAGCCAAATCAAATTCTGTTGCACTATTTTCCTGTTTAACACTGTGAAGCTGCTTTGAAACAATCGGCATTGTAAAAAACGCTACATAAATAAAGTTGACTTGACTTGACTTGAACCCGACGAACGCGCCCACGTGTGCTGCAGGATTTTTCCTCATGACAATGTAAAACAACGTAAAGTACTCAGTCATTTTTGGCCTCACAGACATGAAAGATATGTTTTAAGAAAGCTTAAAGTGTCTACTTTTATTTATGTACACTCCAAATAAAAACTAAATGTTGTGCTTTTCGCTAAATAAAGAAAACAAACAGGATGTTCTCCTGTCTGTCTCCCTGTGAAGTCCACTCTGAAATGCGTCTGAAAATGAACTCGGTTCCTTTTACCAATGTAACTCAGCGAATACTTGCTACACAGACACGACAGATATCTCTTAATAAAGCTTGAAATGTCTACTTTGAAATTAATACAATTTATATAAAAACAAATATTCTCTGTTTATGTAATCCGTATGAAAGCAATGGGAGGTCCAGTTTCTCAAGCAGAGCCTCATTATCTTTAACCTGATAACCTGAGGGAGGACACACAGTCGCGACGATTTATGGTTTATCTGTTCTTTATACCATGTTGGGTGTATTCATAATAGATTATATTTATAATGCAATGCTATTCGACATAGCTTTTATCATTATGCAGAATATTGTAAAATAATAAATTTTCTATCTGATTTTTTGATCCGAAGCCACATGAGATCACAAAAGGTTATTTAAGTAAAAACATGGTTTTAATCTCATAAATTGTTGTGTTTTGACTGTGTGCTAAGCTAACATGTTAGCTAGTCCTAGGATGCACCTGCCACCTGGGCAAATACGTTATTTTTATGAAAGATTTTGAATAGTAAAACTCACTGAAATGTTTCTATTTTCAAGAAGGGCATTTGAGACCGTTTAAAAGGTGAAGTGAGAAGTTTGATCAAAGAAATTAGGATTCAATAGAACAGTTTGAATAGAGAGTCGTCAGTGATTACAATGAAGACAAAAGAATAAGATAATTAGACCCATAACCAGGCTGGGGAGCAAGGTTATTTTCGTAAACGAAAACTGAAACTAAGACTAAAACTATTGGTCAAAAAACATTTTCGTAAACTGAAATAAAATTAAAAAATCATAATAAATGAAAAACTAAAACTAAACGAAACTAACAACTCTTACTGAAAAACTAACTGAAATAAAATAATAATTATCAAAAATAAATATTCTTTTTCATATTTAATAAGCTCTCTTTACTGTGGCGGAAAATCTGCCCTGTGGCGGTTGAGGGAGTGTCTGTATATGGAGCTACAGCGCGTGAAGTTAGCTGAGGAGATTAAGGTTATGGATTGCCCACACACACACACACATACACACACACACACACACACACACACAAACATGCAGACAGCATACATTCATTATTTAATCACACTGTCTTCACAACAGTTTGTGTTGGCTGTAGTCAGATGACTTTAGCTGTGGTCACACTGCTAGCCTACATTGTACTACTGAAGAAATAATCTTTAAATAAATAAGCTTTTAATTGTTTAACAATATTTCATCTTTAATATGAATGAGTTTGTCTGGAATTGATCATTTTTACTTTCATATTTTTACGTTGCATTTATTTGGTTCTTTGTTCAATCTCAGACCATTTTTTTGTCGTATAGGTCATAGTTTGACTCAAGCTTTTTTGCTTAAAGGTAAAGACCCAACTTTATGCATGTTTTGTAGGGATGCGCGGTATACCGGTACTGCAAAAATACCGGTATATATTTTATTTCAAACGGTACGATATCATGATTTTGCTCATTTCGGTATATGCTGCTGTTCCGAAGTTCACCGCTAGGTAGCGCGCTACCCAAACTGACGCGAAACCGGCAAATGTGGCAACAGAACAAGATGAATACAGCAGTTGAATCTCACTCAACACGCACAAAACTCATTAATAAAGACGAGTAGACGTGAAATTTGGAATTACTTTGCTTATAAAACTGCTGAAGAACCATCAAACCTTGCCAAGCATCTGCCACTTAATTCCTGACTTGTAAGACATTAAGAGATCGACAGGTGAGTGCATAATTCTAACGATCTAATTTAGACATTTTTCTTTTAACACTGATTAACGCACATACATAAGATCGTATTGTTTAAATATAAAGAAATCTCCAGCGTTCGTTTCAACCAGTGACGTTTAGACCTCATAATAATATTTGCACGCATACTATTGCACTATTTACATCCGCGAAAGACATAACCAACTGTGTTTATGTAACTACTCACTAAAGATTGACATTTGACATAATTTTGTGTGTATTTGACTGAGGAAAAACAACTTAATTTGGAATGCGCGAGCTCTTTAGGCTTGTGTGTGTGTGTGTGTGTGTGTGTGTGTTTGTTGTTGGCATGAGCGCAAAGAAAACTCTCTCTCTCAAAGAGCTCTCATCCCATATGTATTACGAAATGCTATAAAATCGCTTGCATGTTCAAATTGGCGAGGAGACGTGGGCAGTGATTTCCGTCAGTTGTCCCGCAACTGAAGCGAAAGTGTTGAATCTGAGTGCGCAGATTGCTTTTATAGTGCAGGTGCGATGTCTTTTCAAGCCAGAAGCAATGGAGACGCGCAGTAATGCTGAAATTACTTACAAAAAAGTTTCCAAATGACTGATTGATGTGACAATCTTTGTTGATTAATTTAATAATAAACATTTGCGGTAATTTCCCGCTTCATAAACCCTAAACTTGCGAGAGTGAGCAAAATTATGCACAATACCCGCATCAAAATTCAGACCCTGTATGGTATCGATTTAATATCGGTACTTCGGTATTAGATTGTGGTACCGTACCGAAGACAAAATTGTGGTATCGAGCCATCCCTAATGTTTTGTAAGATTCCCCTCTCCGTTAAACATGTTTTGTTGGACTGTCCTTGGTTAAAACAAGAATTCTCTTTTATCAAGTTATTTCACTTAAAACTTATTTAGGTAAGATTATGCATGAAAAGGTTTTGGATTTTTTTTTATCATAAGTTGATTTAAAAAAATCTTGTATATGACGTGTTTGTTTGCTTGGTTTTATTGTATTTATATGATATTTGTATTTTTGTAAAAAAAATTTTGCCATGAATATAGACTTAGCTGCTGACATGGCATTAAATAAAATCTGTATTCCATTATTTTATTTATATTATTAAGATGTCTGCATAAGAGTAAACTCTAACAGTCTAACAGTCTAGTTAGTATGATACTTCGCTCCGCAGAAATGCGATGTAAACAAAGGATTAACCATCAATATTACACCGTTATTGTTTCGTTGGATTAAAAATGCTCTATGGGATGTTATTCAGTGGACCCTCACCTTTCCATTCATTCTGGAACTTTTAGCAGTGGATGCGTGTGTGGCTCGTAATTAGGACACTATTGGTATGTGCTCTGTTTTTATTTATGCTTGATTTGATGTGTATTGCTTACATTGATGCAAAAATACAGCCGTTATAAGCTTTTCATTGAAAAACAGTGGTCTGTCCTCGATGCTTGAGGTTTAGACCTTTAGAATGATATATAGTTCCCTTTCGTTCAGTCACTACGACGTAACGTTAGTGACTAACGAATGGGGGTTTCGCTTAGAAGCCTATCAACTTCGAGTTTAGAGAAAACGCCCTATGGCGTGCCAATGCCATGGGGCATGCGGAATTTGCATACGTAACTCCGCCTCACCGCGTGAGTATATAAGGAAGTACGAGGCAATATCGCATTTTGTTCTGCTTTCGGAGCCAAGAGAACCTACCTCTTCACTCCTACAGCCTTCTGAGACTCTGTCAGCTTCTTCGAGACGAGCAGCTTTCCAGTCGGTGTTGGTGTAACGGCGCGTTCCAGTGATCGCATACTTCCTGCCTGCTGATCTGCGCAGTGGTCCGTTTGACAGCTGGTGTGCGTTTCCCTGGGCGCTTCGGCATCGACTGCGAGGCTTTCCTCTCACAAAAAGAGCTTGCGCGTGGCACGTCTTTTTCAAGACGGCTCGCCCGTGCACTTCCGGGTGCGATCGATTTTCTGCTGCTGTCTATGGGCGCATTCACTGCTCAGCGTGTTTGGGCTTCAGCACGTTCGGGCAGTGTTTGCGGATGTGTCACGTTTCCATTGCGGGGGTGTGACCATCGCGATGTCACGGTCGAGACTCAATGATCTCCGTGAGGAGAGAGAGTCCCCTCTGCCACACCCCAATCTACCGTCCCCGAGTGAGATGGTACTTTGGCTGGTGGCCAGGGTGACCGGAGGGCGGTGCTGTGGTATTAAGAACCCCGACGTTCATTCCTCGGGCCACGCCCCCCTCTTATACATCGCTCCCGCGAGTGTTGGATTGAATCTACGGCCCGTGTCTGACGCCCGTTCGTTCAGTTCACGCTCCGGATAGCAGTGAGATGTCGATCGCCGCATCCCAAGGTGGGCTGGAGTCCTTTTGGGGATGACGATTAGGTTGTGCTCCGCCTCCGGGTGTGTCAGCACTGCCTGATCTGACCTAAAGTTGACAGCCATGTTATCTCGGGCAGCCGCGAGTCTCGCGCTGGTGTGGAACTCCGCCCAGTCGCGGGTGCTCGTGGTTGCGCGATTGGTTTTTGGGGGCGGCACCCGACAGCTGTTGGGCCCCGCCCCCAATGCCTTTCGCTCCCGGGGTGCATGAGGAGATCACGCGGTCCCAGAAGTCCCCGTGCTTCCCGCGACCATTTGGTGGCCTCCTCCGCCTTTTCTGCCCTTGATGGGGCCGCGGCCTAGGGTGCACTGGGGCCCCCTCCCCCCCCCACTGTTGAACTCTCGGTTGCGCACTACGGTGTCCACAGGGGGCTTTGACGTGGCGTGGTGTGGCTGTCCTAAGCACCCTCCCAAAGCCTGTGGGCTCGTCTACTTCGGTGGCGTGGTCCCGCAGAGCTACGGGCAGGCCGCCGCCCCTTTGCACATGCACAAGGGTGGAGCCGACCCAGGGCTCTTCATTGAGCTGCGTGCCGCAACTGACCCCGCCCCCGAGCGGTGAAGGTGGCCACACGCTCCCTGGGTCGGGCGATGTCCACAGCTGTGGTCCGGGAGAACACCTGGCCTTACCTGGTGATGTGGAGGACGTTGAGCGGGCCCGCCTCCTCAACTCACCCATATCCCAGGCTGGCCTCTTCGGCGGCGCGGCTGAGAACTGCGCCCAACAGTTCTCGGCCGCCCCAGAGCAGACTGAGGCTGTAACACGTACTGCCCCAGCGGCCAGCTGCTGCACCAGCTGCCGGCTCAGTCGCCTCAGTCCGCTCGCCGCCGAGGGCGCCCTCCCTCTTCCCGCCCGGCCCCAGCAGCAGCCTTCACCTGGGCCGCGCTGTGGAGGTGGTTGAGGATGTCGCCCAGTCCGCTCCCCAGACTGGTTAAACGCCAGGCTGGAGGTGGACGACTCAGAGATGGGTTCCAGTTCTTCCCAGGGGATGGTAGCAGGGCCTCTCCTTCCCCCGGTGGAGGGCCGGGGGAAAATCCTTCCGCTGCTGGCCCCCGGGCTAGCAGCGCTTGGGAAGAACTCATGTTCCTGTCTCTGAGGACCCAGAGACCGGTGATGACAGTGCGCGCCACCCTCGGGTCTCGCCACTCGCATCCCTCTCTGTCGCCAGCCCCCTGGCAGAGCAGACCCCAGTGGAACGTGCGTCCTTCCCTGGTCTCCTCTGTCAGGACGCAGCCGTTAACCGTGCCCCGACCCCGGGACGCCCAACAGCCTCCCCTGTCCGGGCCGGTAACGCTGCCTCGCTGCCCCACCCTGGGTACGTCTGCCGTCCGTGTGACCCCGTTGGTGCAGTCTCTGGAAGCATGGCTTCAGCTTCCGGGGCTGTCCCGCTGCGTTGCACGGACCGTCAGGCTCGGCTACGCGATTCAGTTCGCGCAGGCTCCTCCCCGTTACAGGGGAGTCCGCTATACCGTGACCGGGGCCCATGCCCCCGTCATGCGTGCAGAGATTGCCACTCTACTGGCGAAGGGTGCGATCGAGCCTGTCCCTCCGGCCGAGATGAAGTCACGGTTCTACAGCCCCTACTTCATTGTACCCAAGAAAACCGGTGGGTTACGACCAATCCTGGACCTTCGCATCTTGAACCGATCCCTTCACCGGCTTCCGTTCAAGATGTTGACTGCGAAACGCCTTTTCGAATGCGTTCGTCCTCACGATTGGTTTGCAGCGATCGACCTGAAGGACGCCTACTTCCATGTCTCCATCCTTCCTCGACACAGACCGTTCCTACGGTTTGCTTTCAAGGGGCGGGCATACCAGTACGCGGTTCTCCCATTCGGGCTATCTCTGTCCCCTCGCGTCTTCACGAAGATCGCCGAGGCAGCCCTTGCGCCCCTTCGGCAGCACGGGGTTCGCATCCTGAACTACCTCGACGACTGGCTCATACTGGGCCACTCTCGAGAGCAGGTTTGCGGACACAGAGATCTGGTTCTCCACCACTTAGCCCGTCTGGGCCTTCGGGTCAACTGGGAAAAGAGCAAGCTTTGCCCCGTGCAGAGGATCTCTTTTCTCGGTATGGAGATCGACTCGGTCGCCATGTACGCGCAGCTTTCGAGCGAGCGCGCGCAGTCTCTGCTGACTTGCCTCCGTCAAATCGAGAGCAAGAGTGCGGTTCCACTGAAACTATTTCAGAGGCTCCTGGGGCATATGGCATCTGCAGCCGCGGTAACGCCGCTCGGATTGCTTCATATGAGACCGCTTCAGCACTGGCTTCGCAATCGAGTCCCGAGATGGGCATGGCAGTCTGGCACGCTCCGGATCCAAGTGACTCGGGCCTGCCTACAGACGCTCACCACGTGGTCGAACCTCAGTTTTCTCCGGGCCGGTGTGCCCTTAGAACGAGTGTCCAGGCATGTTGTCGTATCGACGGATGCCTCTGCCACGGGCTGGGGTGCCATGTGCAATGGACAAGCAGCCGCGGGCTCCTGGATAGGACCCCAGTGCCTCCTGCATGTCAATTGCCTCGAGTTGCTGGCAGTACGTTTCGCCCTGCACCGCTTCCGAGCGCTGCTGAAGGGCCAACATGTACTTGTCCGGACAGACAACACGGCCGTAGTAGCATACATCAACCACCAGGGCGGTCTACGCTCCCGCCGTATGTCTCAACTCGCCCGCCATCTCATTTTATGGAGTCAGAAGCGCCTGAGGTCCCTTCGTGCTGTCCATATTCCGGGAGTCCTGAACCACGCAGCCGACGAGCTCTCGCGGTTTCAGCCTCTCCCGGGAGAATGGAGACTCCATCCCCGGACGGTTCAGCTGATTTGGGAACAGTTCGGCGACGCACAGGTAGATCTGTTTGCCTCCCACGACTCTTCCCACTGCAGCCTGTATTATTCCCTGACCGAGGGCACGCTCGGCACGGATGCACTGGCGCACAGCTGGCCGCGGGGCCTACGCAAATATGCGTTCCCCCCAGTGAGCCTACTCGCACAGCTCCTGTGCAAGATCAGGGAGGACAAGGATTAGGTCCTTTTGGTCGCCCCGTACTGGCACGGCCGGACCTGGTTCCCCGAACTCGTACTCCTTGCGACAGCCCCTCCCTGGCCTATTCCTCTGAGACCGGACCTCCTTACTCAGAGACGGGGCACCCTTTGGCACCCACGTCCCGACCTCTGGAGCCTCCACGTGTGGCTCCTAGATGGGACGCGGCAGGTTTGAGTGGCCTACCACCTACGGTGGTCGCCACCATCACTTCCGCTAGGGCAGAGTCCACTCGGCATGCCTATGCGTTGAAGTGGAACCTCTTCGTCACCTGGTGCTCTTCCCGCCAAGAAGACCCCTGGAAATGCCCGATCGGGTCCGTGCTTGAGTTTCTCCAAGAGGGGCTGGAGCGAAGGCTGTCTCCCTCCACCCTCGAAGTTTATGTGGCTGCAATATCTGCCCACCACGATCCCTTGGAGAACAAAAAGGTAAGTCAGCACGACCTGGTCATCAGGTTCCTGAGGGGAGCCAGGAGACTGAATCCTCCTCGCTCTCCTCTCGTACCCTCTTGGGACCTCGCAGTAGTGTTAACTGCTCTGCTGAGACCTTCCTTTGAGCCTTTGCGGTCGGTTGATATTAAGTTCCTGTCTATGAAGACGGCTCTGCTGACCGCATTGGCCTCAGTGAAGAGGGTCGGGGACCTGCAGGCATTTTCGGTTGACGAAGCGTGCCTGGAATTTGGTCCCTCCGGCGACCCCCACATGTGTATTTCACCGTAAGTCTCCGCAGTGAGCGGGTTTCTTCCCTTGGCGTGTCCCCGCCACCCCTAGGGTTAAAAATCCACCTTCGGATGGTACCCTAGAGATCTTCCATATGCAGCCCTTAGCGGGTCATATGTGTCTCTTAAGTCCTCCCCACGGGTAGGCATTTTGGCATTCCCTCACTGGGATATGCTTCCCAGTGTACCTTGGTATTCCTGTGTTAAGTGGGAATCCTTCGTCCGTATTAGTCTTACGACAGGGTACTCACACTTACGCAGGGCGCTGGAAGACAGCTGAGTGGCGGGATTATATTGGGACCCCCATTCGTTAGTCACTAACGTTACGTCGTAGTGACTGAACGAAAGGGAACGTCTCGGTTATGGATGTAACCCTCGTTCCCTGAGGAGGGAATGGAGACGTAACGTCCCCTTGCCACATCAGCTGTGCTACCTGGAACGCAGGAGTTCAGTCTTGGCTCCTCAAGCAGGTAACATAATGCGATATTGCCTCGTACTTCCTTATATACTCACGCGGTGAGGCGGAGTTACGTATGCAAATTCCGCATGCCCCATGGCATTGGCACGCCATTGGGCGTTTTCTCTAAACTCGAAGTTGATAGGCTTCTAAGCGAAACCCCCATTCGTTAGTCACTAACGTTACGTCTCCGTTCCCTCCTCAGGGAACGAGGGTTACATCCGTAACCGAGACGTTTGTCAAGATTAATGATGTTTTTTTTACGTTAAATCTATTAACAAACATTACACTCGTGCTAAAAATAGCGCTTCAACCCGTGCACGCGCTCATGCAGCTTAAGGGGTTAACTTAATTGAATCATGTGGAACCGATGTACATGATTAAATCATGTAAATCCAACACACCATTTTTTTCAGTGTAGGCTAGTAGTTGAACTCTTGCCTGACTAAAATTTGTGAAATCAACGGAAACATGTTGAAATATGAAATGTAGACAGGTAGGCAACCTTTCAATGCTAAACAAAGGTACACGTACGACATGAGGATATTTTTATGCTCTATAATATTAAACATAGCATGATATAAAAGTAGGGCTGCCAACTGTCCCGCATTAGCCGGGACGTCCCGTTTATAGGGCCTAAATGTCCTGTACATGACCCTAACTTGTCTCGTTTATTGACTGCTACGCTGATCTAACCACTGACTAAGGGGCTGTTCACATATGTTGCGCGTTTGCATGCTCAAGTTCGTTATTTTAAATGTAGACACATGACAAGCGCGCTCAAATAGAGCGCAACGCCGTCATGACGCTCATGTGGTGCGGCGCGCTCGTTTATCCCAGGCGCATCTATGCGCAGCGAGATCAAAAATTTTAGCAATGGCAGACATCACAGGAGCGTTTAGTTTTCGGGTTACATTTTTTCCGCAAACTAGGTGTGTGTGAGTAAAATGCCTTTAAACGTGGCAGAAACATCTGTTTGTGTATGCATTTGTAGATTATAAATGATTATGATATTCACAGTGATACTGTAATGAGAAATCCATGTTGAAAACAGTTGTGTACATTTTTTCAGGATTCTTTGATGAATAGAAAGTTAAAAACACAGCATTCATCTGAAATCGAAAGCTTTTGGAACTTTTGACACACGTAATGCATTCTTGCTGAAGAAAACTATTTATTTCTTTAAAATTATTAATAAAACTATTAATTTAAAACAAATTCTTACTGACCCCAAACTTTTGAACGGTAGTGTATAATGCTACAAAAGCTTTCAATGGTTTGTGTGAAACGATGGACATTTTTTTCTAATACGTTAAAATTCTTTTTAGGATTAAATTATGCATTAATAGGTTGAGCAAATCAAATGTGTTTATATCTGAGAGCCTTTTATACACACATTTAACTGCAGACACTGAAATGACACACTGAGTGGTACAGTACAAACATTTTGAGTGTCCCTTATAAAGAACCACGATTGTCCCTTATTTTTGTCCACTTTTTGTCAAGTCAACTTTATTTATATAGCGCTTTTTACAATGCAGATTGTTTCAAAGCAGCTTTGCAGTGTTAAACAGGAAAGTAATGCAACAGAATTTGATTCGGCTGTACAGCCGCTCTGGAGAAAATGGTGATGTCATCAGCTCATTTCACTTATCATACAGTAACAATGTGGGCAGATCAGTAATTTAGTTTATATAGTTAATTTAGTTTACTAATTAGATTTATTTGGATATTTAGTTGAAAATGTAGTGTCCCCAACTGAGCAAGCCAAGCCAAAGGCGAGGCAAGGAACCAAAACTCCATCAGGTGGTAAAATAATTGAGAAAAATAAACCTTGGGAGAAACCAGGCTCAGTCGGGGTGCCAGTTCTCCTCTGGCCGATTAACAAACAGCGCATGATTATTATTCTGGCAACTTTACAGGTCAGGGGTCATATTACAGGTCATATTAGATCATCACGGGGTCACAGAGTCATCATGCCGGAGACGGGTTTACTGAGGATGACGTTGATTAAACAATTATAAAATAGAAGTATTCGGAAGATCAGAGTCATCACGGCGGAGACGGGTATATTGAGGATGATGTGTTGATTAAACAATTATTAAATAGGAATATTCGAACGATCGGAGTCATCATGCCGGAGACGGGTTTATTGAGGATGACATGTTGATTAAACAATTATTAAATAGGAATATTCGAAAGATCGCCTTCATCACGCCAGAGACAGGTTTATTGAGGATGCCGTGTCGATTAAACAATTATTAAATAGGAATATTTGAAAGATCGGAGTCATCACGCCGGAGACAGGTTTATTGAGGATGCCGTGTCGATGAGGCAATTTCAGGGGGAATCAATTGGCACGGTCTCTGCAGACACTTCAGGGATGCGTTGGTCATGTCTTTGCGCAGGTCCACCATCTGATCTGGATACGGCCCGGATCCGGCTGACTGCAATAAACCTCAGGATAAATAGAGAGACTAACATAGATGGCATACTATTTATGATGTAACGAGTACACCAGGTGTTATGGGAAGTGTTCCCGGTTACGGCTGACATAGTTAATGCAGCCTAACAATCATTTAATTGAATTTTTTAATGTGTATGCCATAGTAAAGAGATATGTTTTTAGTCTAGATTTAGGCAGTGTCCCCCAAAGCGTTTTTTCACGCAGATGGCTGGCGTAACCAATTGTTTTCAATGGGAGCGCCGCTTTTTTAGAACAGCATGAGCATAACGAGGCGTTGAGCGAGTATTTCTGCATTTTTTACTGGTCGCCGAGAGCTGAAGAATGTTCAACTTTGAGCAAAACGTAGCACTCATCACTTTCAACTTTTCACCCAGCCGTCCAATCACAGTGGAGGAGGGGCGGAAAACAACCGCCACATTCATTCTGCTTGTACAACGTCAACAGATGAAAACAAGCAGCATAATAACAGAACAAAATCATTTAAAACAAGAGCCAGAGCAAATACATTACGTTTAATCGGCCTTTTTATATAATTTATATCATCATTTTATAATCAACACAGAAACAAACTATCTGTGAAATGAGATACTAGCAACACTTCCGCGGATATTCCGTATCATGACAAGCAAAGAGTCTCAACTGAAAAAAAACGCTGGGCTGCCAAAACGTTCTCAAGCACTCACAGCGAGACGTTTTCAGCAGAGCACCTAGCATTTTCAGCTGGGTAAAAACACTTTGGTGGACACGCGGCCTTAAACGAACAGAGTGTGTCTGCTTCCCGAACAATGCTAGGAAAACTGTTCCAGAGTTTAGGTGCTAAATATGAAAGGATCAACCGCCTACAGATGATTTTGATATTCTAGGTATAATCAACTGGCCTGAATTTTGAGACCGCAATAGACATGATGGAGTTTAATGTGTTAAGAGCTCGCTCAAGTACTGGGAAGCTAAACCATTTAGTGCTTTGTAAGTAATAAGCAAGATTTTAAAATGTATACAATGTTTAATAGGGAGGTTTTGAACGCATGAACTAACTGTTCAGCATTTTGCATTGCAAGCATATGCCGCAATTTAGATATATTTTTAAGATGGTAGAATGCAGTTTTACAGATGCTAGAAACGTGGCTTTCAAATGAAAGACTGGTATCAAAGAGCACACCCAGGTTCCTAACTGATGACGAGGACTTGACAGAGCAGCCGTTAGACATTTTTCTAGGTTACTACTTGTGGAGCTTTTTTGTCCAATAATTAAAAATTCCTTTTTTTCTGAATTAAGTTGCAGGAAATTTTAGTCATCCAATTTTTTATATCAGCTATGCATTCCATTAATCTTGTGAATTGGTAAGTTTCGTCAGGGCATGAAGAAATATAGAGCTGAGTATCGTCAGCATAACAATGAAAACTAACGCCATGCTTCCTAATAATATCTCCCAGTAGTAGCATGTACAGGGGGAAAAGCAACGGTCCTAGCACTGAGCCTTGCGGTACTCCATACTGAACTTGTGATCAGTGTGACATCTCTTCATTTACTGCTACAAACTGATAACGGTCAGATAAGTATGATTTAAACCATGCCAATGCAATTCCACTAATGTCAACATAATTTTCAAGTCTATTCAAAAGAATGTTGTGGTCGATAGTATCAAATGCAGTGCTAAGATGGAGTAACACTAATAGAGAGATACAACCACGATCAGATGATGAGAGTAAATCATTTGTAACTCTGATGAGAGCAGTCTCAGTACTATGATACGGTCTAAATCCTGACTGGAAATCCTCACATATAAAAAGGAGCATAATTGCGAGGACACTGCCTTTTCTAGTATTTTTGACAGAAAGGGTAGATTTGAGATTGGCCTGTAATTGACTAATTCTATAGGATCAAGTTGCGTTTTTTTAATAAGTGGTTTAATAATAGCCAACTTAAAAGTTTTCCATACATATCCTAATGTCAATGATGAATTAATGATATTAAGAAGAGGATCTATGACCTCTGAAAGCATCTCTTTTAATAGCCTAGTCGGTATAGGGTCGAGCATACATGTTGATTTTGATGATTAACGAGTTTAGCCAATTCTTCTTCTCCTATAGCAGTGAATGAGTTTAATTTTTCCTCAGTGACAATACAATGCTCTGTCTGATGTGATACTGTAGTAGACAGCTGCATGGTTATAATTTTTTTCCTAATATTATCAATCTTACACATAAAGAAGTTCATAAAGTCATTACTGCTGTGCTGTTTACAAACGAAGTTGAAGCTTTATTTTTGGACAATTTAGCCATTGTATTGAATAAATACCTAGGGTTGTGCTTGTTTTCTTCTAAGAGAGTCGAGAAATAAGCAGATCTAGCAGTTTTTACAGCCTTTCTGTATGCATTCATGCTCTCATTCCACGAGTTGCGAAAAACCTGCAGTTTTGTTTTCTTCCAGCTGCGCTCCCTTTTTCTGGCTGCTGTTTTAAGGGCCTGAGTGTGCTCGTTGTATCACGGCGTTGGACTATTTTCTTTAATCTTCTTTAAGCGCAGGGGAGCAACTTTGTCTGTTTGAAGTGCTGTGAAAGAGAGAGTCAATAGTTTCTGTTGCAACATCGAGTTCCTCTAGGCTATCTGGGATGCTGAGTAGATGAAACTGATGAGGAAGTTTATTTAGAAAGCAATCTTTAGTGGCGGCAATGATAGTCCTGCCATATTTGAAGCGAGGGGACGGCTTTGCAGCCTTACCTAAATTAAGTATACATGATACTAAGTAATGATCTGAGATGTCATCGCTCTGCTGCAGAATTTCAACGGTATCAAAATTTATTTCATGTGACAATATTAGGTCGAAAGTATGATTATGGCGATGAGTGGGTCCTGACATGTGTTGCCTAACTCCAATAGAGTTTAGAATGTCTCTAAATGCCAATCCCAATGTGTCTTTTTCATTGTCTACATGGATATTAAAATCACCAACAATTAGTACTTTATCTGCATCCAGTACTAACTCTGATAGAAAATCAGAAAATTATTTGGTGAAGTCTGTATTGTGACTCTGGTGGCCTGTATATAGTAGCCAACACAAATGGAATTTATCAATTTCACTACATAACGTTACATAAAACACCAAAACTTCAAAGGAATTATATTTGAAACTAGACTTCTGAGTAATACTGAAGATATTATTATAAATTACAACAACCCCTCCCCCCTTACCTTTCAGACGCGGCTTGTGTTTATAACAATAATCTTGGGGGTGGACTCATTTAGAGTAATGTAGTTGTCAGGTTTTAGCCAGGTTTCTGTCAAACACAGCACATCTAGGTTATTATCTGTAATCATATAATTAACAATAAGCGCTTTTGGGGAAAGGGATCGAATTTTCAGCAACCTGAGCTTTATAATTTGTTCATCTGTATTATATCTTTTGTTTATTTGATGGGCATTAATTAAATTTTTACTGTTGAATGGTTTTGATGGTTTTTTGTATTTACTAATTCGGGGAACAGACACAGTCTCTATGTGATAATGTATAGGTGAAAGAGTCTCTATGTGCTGGGATTTATCTGACTTCTGTGACGTGAGACAGCTAGCAGACGGTCGGTTTAGCCAGTTTTCGACCTAGAGTCACGGAGCCAGCGCAACAACATCAGGGTAATCGGTGTACCTGAATCCGTGGAGGGGCCCCAACCGATAGCTTTCTTCAAGATGCTCGAGGAGGTCTTTGGAGGGGTTCTCGATTCACCTGTGGAGTGTGAACGGGCGCACAAAGCCCTGGCACCTAAACCTCCACCCAACCAGCAGCCAAGACTGGTCATCATTCGTCTCCTCAGGTTCCGGGTAAAGGACAAGATCATCCGCCATGCCCGGACCATGAGGGGTAGGCTGAAATTCCGGGACCATCCTATCCTTGTGTTTGTATTTTCTTCCAGAGGTTGTGGAGCAGCGGAATGAGTTCAAGGCGGTCATGTCGAAGTTGTACGAGTGAGGGTTCAAGCCGGTCCTGCTGTACCCGGCCAGGCTTTACATCAAGCTGGAGTCGGGAGGTAGGAAACACTTTACCACAGTAGCTGAGGCTGAAGCCTTCATTGCCTTCTTGCCACCGCGGAACACCTAAGATCATAGTTTGCCCAAATCAATGCAACGAGGATTTCAGACCAGTAGGCTACAGCTTACTGTCGTTTGAAGTAGAGTTCCTTTTTCATTCTGTTTTCCATTGACAGCAGTGATCTTTTTGCCTCTACTTTTGCTGATTACGGGAGAGAGTCTCTCTATCATGACTTAATGTTTCCAATAGCCTACTCCGATAGAGGTGAGAGACATTTTGCTTATAATTTTCAAGAGGCTACATTTATGCGAGCCAGCGCCGATGACTGCGGCGTGGTACAAATTGCTTACACAATGGTACCAGAATACTTCTCTGTGTGTGTGTGTGTGTGTCCGAGTGTGTTTGTGGATACTGCCGGTTCAATGTCTCAATGTAATCCCAGAAAACTCCATGATCTATCTGTACTGTTTATATTATGGGTTTTGATGATTTCAATATCATTGGAGAGAGATTCTCAGCACTGCATTGATATGGGTGGCAAAACTACTTGTAATGTTTTTGACCCTGATATCTTAAAACCATTAAATGATATATACAATTACTCACTGTTACATTTAAACACCAGAAGCCTAAACAAACATCATTCTGATTTAGCCTCCTTACTGTCTAACTCAAGCTGTCATTTTGATGTTATTGGGTGTAGTGAAACCTTGCTCAATGACTTTTCAAATGCCGATTTATTTAACCTCAATGGGTACAATCTACACATTAAGAACATACCAAATAAAACCGGTGGAGGGGTCTGCCTCTACGTTAAGAGCAGTCTCCAAGTAAATACCTGTGATTTTTATTTAGATGATGACCACTGTGAGTCTTTATTCATTGAGACAATAATGGCAAAACATTTATTGTGGGTGTACTCTATCGCCCACCAGACTCTGCTTTTGACACATTTTGCTGTAAACTGGAAGATCTATTACATAAACTGAATAAGCTAAAAAAAAGACTGTATACCCCTTGGTGACTATAACATTGAAATTTCCAAGGAAGATGGGGCAAATCTTCAAGCACATTGCACTCCTCCTCTTTCTTCCCCACCATTAATAGATTTACTAGAGTTACACCAACATCCAAAACGATTATTGACAATATCATTACTAATATTAAAATTACCAAGCTGGAGACGGGAGTCGTGCAGTCTGACATCACAGACCATTTTCCCATTGCAATATTTTTTGGCCCTGGCAAATCCTTCTCTCCTCCACTCTCTAAAATAAAAAATAAAATTCTTAACGAGAGAACCTTACAGCATCTAACTGTTAACTTACAGGCCAAGTTGTGGGACTCTGTCAATGACAGTGGAACGTCTCGGTTACGGATGTAACCCTCGTTCCCCGAGGAGGGAACGGAGACGTAACGTTAGTGACTAACGAATGGGGGTTTCGCTTAGAAGCCTATCAACTTCGAGTTTTGAGAAAACGCCCAATGGCGTGCCAATGCCATGGGGCATGCGGAATTTGCATACGTAGCTCCGCCTCACTGCGTGAGTATATAAGGAAGTACGAGGCAATATCGCATTATGTTACCTGCTTGAGGAGCCAAGACTGAACTCCTGCGTTCCAGGTAGCACAGCTGGATGTGGCAAGGGGACGTTACGTCTCCGTTCCCTCCTCGGGGAACGAGGGTTACATCCGTAACCGAGACGTTCCCCTTCGTTCAGTCACTACGACGTAACGTTAGTGACTAACGAATGGGGGTCCCAATATAATCCCGCCACTCAGCTGTCTTCCAGTGCCCTGCGTAAGTGTGAGTACCCTGTCGTAAGACTAGTACGGACGAAGGACTCCCACTTAACACAGGATTACCAAGGTACACTGGGAAGCATATCCCAGTGAGGAAATGCCAAAGATGCCTACCCGTGGGGAGGACTTAAGAGACACATATGACCGAAAGGGGGTAGCATATGGAAGATCTCTAGGGTACCAGCCGAAGGTGGATTTTTAACCCTAGGGGTGGCGGGGACACGCCAAGGGAAGAAACCCGCTCACTGCGGAGACTTATGGTGAAATACACATGTGGGGGTCGCCGGAGGGAACCAAGCACATGGGGCACCTGGCCGGACATGAGGGTCTGGGCTCGAGAGGGCAGACTGAACTGATGTCGGCGTCGACAGTGCTGGAGGAGCTCAGGGCTCTCGGGGAGCTCACCTGAGGAAAATATCGCACGTATCCAGTCCGTGGAGTGGAGTGGCGAGCAAGCGAAGACACCTGAGCCTGGCCCATCACCGGCCCCTCGGGGGGGCGAGTACATAGTCGGACACTGGCTCCACTCGGAGATTGTAGAATCTGGCGAATGCGTTGGGTGTCGCCCAGCCTGCAGCTCTGCAGATGTCTGCTAGCGAGGCGCCATGTGCTAGAGCCCAAGAGGAGGCCACACTCCGGGTGGAGTGTGCCCTCACACCAAGGGGACATGGTCGGCCTTGCTGCTGGTAAGCCAAAACAATGGTGTCCACTATCCAGTGAGACAGCCTCTGCTTTGAGAGAGCACTTCCCTTCCGCTCTCCACCATAACAGACAAAGAGCTGGTCTGAGGTCCTGAAACACTGCGTCATGTCTACGTAGGCGCGAAGGGCGCGTACTGGACAGAGCAGTGCCAAGGCTGGGTCTGCCTCCTCCAAAGGCAGCGCTTGCAGGTTCACCACCTGGTCC
Organism: Gobio occitaniae; assembly: GCA_033150135.1. Classification (NCBI taxonomy): domain Eukaryota; kingdom Metazoa; phylum Chordata; class Actinopteri; order Cypriniformes; family Gobionidae; genus Gobio; species Gobio occitaniae. The sequence goes on along the minus strand of JARQWZ010002844.1, from coordinate 109,769 downwards.
TTAAACGGAGTGGTGGGAACCTTGGGCACATATCCAAGCCGGGGTCTCAGGATCACGTGAGAATTAGCCGGCCCGAATTCCAGGCACGCTTCGTCAACCGAAAATGCCTGCAGGTCCCCGACCCTCTTGACTGAGGCCAATGCGGTCAGCAGAGCCGTCTTCATAGACAGAAACTTAATATCAACCGACCGCAAAGGCTCGAAGGGAGGTCTCTGCAGAGCAGTTAACACTACTGCGAGGTCCCAAGAGGGTACGAGAGGAGAGCGAGGAGGATTCAGTCTCCTAGCTCCCCTCAGAAACCTGATGACCAGGTCGTGCTGACTTACCTTTTTGTTCTCCAAGAGATCGTGGTGGGCAGATATTGCGGCCACATATACCTTGAGGGTGGAGGGAGACAGCCTTCGCTCCAGCCCCTCTTGGAGAAACTCAAGCACGGACCCGATCGGGCATTTCCAGGGGTCTTCTTGGCGGGAAGAGCACCAGGTGACGAAGAGGTTCCACTTCAACGCATAGGCATGCCGAGTGGACTCTGCCCTAGCGGAAGTGATGGTGGCGACCACCGTAGGTGGTAGGCCACTCAAACCTGCCGGGTCCCGTCTAGGAGCCACACGTGGAGGTTCCAGAGGTCGGGACGCGGGTGCCAATGGGTGCCCCGTCTCTGAGTAAGGAGGTCCGGTCTCAGAGGAATAGGCCAGGGAGGGGCTGTCGCAAGGAGTATGAGTTCGGGGAACCAGGCCCGGCCGTGCCAGTACGGGGCGACCAAGAGGACCTGCTCCTTGTCCTCCCTGATCTTGCACAGAAGCTGTGCGAGTAGGCTCACTGGGGGGAACGCATATTTGCGTAGGCCCCGCGGCCAGCTGTGCGCCAGTGCATCCGTGCCGAGCGTGCCCTCGGTCAGGGAATAATACAGGCTGCAGTGGGAAGAGTCGTGGGAGGCAAACAGATCTACCTGTGCGTCGCCGAACTGTTCCCAAATCAGCTGAACCGTCCGGGGATGGAGTCTCCATTCTCCCGGGAGAGGCTGAACCGCGAGAGCTCGTCGGCTGCGTGGTTCAGGACTCCCGGAATATGGACAGCACGAAGGGACCTCAGGCGCTTCTGACTCCATAGAACGAGATGGCGGGCGAGTTGAGACATGCGGCGGGAGCGTAGACCGCCCTGGTGGTTGATGTACGCTACTACGGCCGTGTTGTCTGTCCGGACAAGCACATGTTGACCCTTCAGCAGCGCTCGGAAGCGGTGCAGGGCGAACCGTACTGCCAGCAACTCGAGGCAATTGACATGCAGGAGGCGCTGGGGTCCTGTCCAGGAGCCCGCGGCTGCTTGTCCATTGCACATGGCACCCCAGCCCGTGGCAGAGGCATCCGTCGATACGACAACATGCCTGGAAACTCGTTCTAAGGGCACACCTGCCCGTAGAAAGCTGAGGTTCGACCACGGGGTGAGCGTCTGTAGGCAGGCCCGAGTCACTTGGACCCGGAGCGTGCCAGACAGCCATGCCCATCTCGGGACTCGATCGCGAAGCCAGTGCTGAAGCGGTCTCATATGAAGCAATCCGAGCGGCGTTACCGCGGCTGCAGATGCCATATGCCCCAGGAGCCTCTGAAATAGTTTCAGTGGAACCGCATTCTTGCTCTCGATTTGTCGGAGGCAAGTCAGCAGAGACTGCGCGCGCTCGCTCGAAAGCTGCGCGTACATGGCGACCGAGTCGATCTCCATACCGAGAAAAGAGATCCTCTGCACGGGGCAAAGTTTGCTCTTCTCCCAGTTGACCCGAAGGCCCAGACGGGTTAAGTGGTGGAGAACCAGATCTCTGTGTCCGCACACCTGCTCTCGAGAGTGGCCTAGTATGAGCCAGTCGTCGAGGTAGTTCAGGATGCGGACCCCGTGCTGCCAAAGGGGCGCAAGGGCTGCCTCGGCAATCTTCGTGAAGACGCGAGGGGACAGAGATAACCCGAATGGGAGAACTGCGTACTGGTATGCCCGCCCCTCGAAAGCAAACCGTAGGAACGGTCTGTGTCGAGGAAGGATGGAGACATGGAAGTAGGCGTCCTTCAGGTCGATCGCTGCAAACCAATCGTCCGGACGAACGCATTCGAAAAGGCGTTTCGCAGTCAACATCTTGAACGGAAGCCGGTGAAGGGATCGGTTCAAGATGCGAAGGTCCAGGATTGGTCGTAACCCACCGGTTTTCTTGGGTACAATGAAGTAGGGGCTGTAAAGCCCGACCTCATTTCGGCTGGAGGGACAGGCTCGATCGCACCCTTCGCCAGTAGAGTGGCAATCTCCGCACGCATGACGGGGGCATGGCCCCGGTCATGGTATAGCGGACTCCCCTGTAACGGGGAGGAGCCTGCGCGAACTGAATCGCGAAGCCGAGCCTGACGGTCCGGGCAACCCAGCGGGACAGCCCCGGAAGCTGAAGCCAGGCTTCCAGAGACTGCACCAACGGGGTCATACGGACAGTAGGCGTACCCTGGGTGGGGCAGCGAGGCAGCGTTACCGGCGCGGACAGGGGAGGCTGTTGGGCGTCCCGGTGTCGGAGCACGGTTAACGGCTGTGCCCTGACAGAGGAGACCAGGGAAGGACTCGCGTTCCACTGGGGTCTGCTCTGCCAGGGGGCTGGCGACAGAGAGGGATGCGAGTGGCGAGACCCGAAGGTGGCGCGCACTGTCATCACCGGTCTCTGGGTGCTCAGAGACAGGAACATGAGTTCTTCCCAAGCGCCGCTAGCCCGGGGGCCAGCAGCGGAAGGATTTTCCCCCGGCCCTCCACCGGGGGAAGGAGAGGCCCTGCTACCATCCCCTGGGAAGAACTGGAACCCATCTCTGAGTTGTCCACCTCCATCCTGGCGTTTAACCAGTCTGGGGAGCGGACTGGGCGACATCCTCAACCACCTCCACGGCGCGGCCCAGGTGAAGGCTGCTGCTGGGGCCGGGCGGGAAGAGGGAGGGCGCCCTCGGCGGCGAGCGGACTGAGGCGACTGGGCCGGCGGCTGGTGCAGCAGCTAGCCGCCGGGGCAGTACGTGTTACAGCCTCAGTCTGCTCTGGGGCGGCCGAGAACTGTTGGGCGCAGTTCTCAGCCGCGCCGCCGAAGAGGCCAGCCTGGGACATGGGTGAGTTGAGGAGGCGGGCCCGCTCAACGTCCTCCACATCACCAGGTAAGGCCCGGTGTTCTCCCGGACCACAGCTGTGGACATCGCCCGACCCAGGGAGCGTGTGGCCACCTTCACCGCCCGGGGGCGGGGTCAGTTGCGGCACGCAGCTCAATGAAGAGCCCTGGGTCGGCTCCACCCTTGTGCATGTGCAAAGGGGCGGCGGCCTGCCCGTAGCTCTGCGGGACCACGCCACCGAAGTAGACGAGCCCACAGGCTTTGGGGGGGGTGCTTAGGACAGCCACACCACGCCACGTCAAAGCCCTCTGTGGACACCGTAGTGCGCAACAGAGAGTTCAACAGTGGGGGTGAGGGGGCCCCAGTGTACCCTAGGCCGCGGCCCCATCAAGGGCAGAGAAGGCGGAGGAGGCCACCAAACGGTCGCGGGAAGCACGGGGACTTCCGGGACCGCGTGATCTCCTCATGCACCCCGGGAGCGAAAGGCATTGGGGGCGGGGCCCAACAGCTGTCGGGTGCCGCCTCCAAAAACCAATCGCGCAACCACGAGCACCCGCGACTGGGCGGAGTTCCACACCAGCGCGAGACTCGCGGCTGCCCGAGATAACATGGCTGTCAACTTTAGGTCAGATCAGGCAGTGCTAACACACCCGGAGGCGGAGCACAACCTAATCGTCATCCCCAAAGGACTCCAGCCCACCTTGGGATGCGGCGATCGACATCTCACTGCTATCCGGAGCGTGAACTGAACGAACGGGCGTCAGAGACGGGCCGTAGATTCAATCCAACACTCACGGAAGCGATGTATAAGAGGGGGGCGTGGCCCGAGGAATGAACGTCGGGGTTCTTAATACCACAGCACCGCCCTCAGGTCACCCTGGCCACCAGCCAAAGTACCATCTCACTCGGGGACGGTAGATTGGGGTGTGGCAGAGGGGACTCTCTCTCCTGACGGAGATCATTGAGTCTCGACCGTGACATCGCGATGGTCACGCCCCCGCAATGGAAACGTGACACATCCGCAAACACTGCCCGTGCGTGCTGAAGCCCAAACACGCTCGAGCAGTGAATGCGTCCACAGACAGCAGCGGAAAATCGATCGCACCCGGAAGTGCACGGGCGAGCCGTCTTGAAAAAGACGTGCCACGCGCAAGCTCTTTTTGTGAGAGGAAAACCTTGCAGTCGATGCCGAAGCGCCCAGGGAAACACACACCAGCTGTCAGGCGGACCACTGCACAGATCAGCAGGCAGGAAGTATGCGATCACTGGAACGCGCCGTCACACCAACACCGACTGGAAAGCTGCTCGTCTCGAAGAAGCTGACAGAGTCTCAGAAGGCTGTAGGAGTGAAGAGGTAGGTACTCTTGGCTCCGAAAGCAGAACATAATGCGATATTGCCTCGTACTTCCTTATATACTCACGCAGTGAGGCGGAGCTACGTATGCAAATTCCGCATGCCCCATGGCATTGGCACGCCATTGGGCGTTTTCTCAAAACTCGAAGTTGATAGGCTTCTAAGCGAAACCCCCATTCGTTAGTCACTAACGTTACGTCGTAGTGACTGAACGAAGGGGAACTCCTGATGCTGCATTTTATAGTCTGATAAAGATCATTCAAGACTCCATCAAGGACACAATCCCTGAGAAGACTGTCATATGCAGCCCTACCCTTCAGAACCCTTGGATTACAAAGGGAATTTTAAAGTCTATTAAATATAAAAGTAGGCTTTATAAATCCTACATGAAAAATCCTTCTAGCTTAAATAAAGAGAAATATATTTCCTATAAAAATAAATGAACGCAGATCATAAGAAAGAGCAAAATAAGTCATTACACAGAACTCTTAAAAGCTTCACATGGGGACTGTAGGAGGGCATGGAATGTGTTAAATGAAGTCCTCAACAGGAGACATAAACCTACTGCTCTACCTGACCTTGGTGATGCTAAAGTTGATCTTGCACAGAGTTTTAATAATCATGTTATGCCTGTGTAAATCTAAGAAGATAAGTCAACCCCAGGGTGTCACCTTCAAGCATTTTCTTTCGGTTAGCTACATTCACTAATTTTTCATGATACCAACAGACAGTACTGAACTCCTCAAGATCATTTTGGACTTGAAGAGCTCATGCACCGCTGGTGTAGATGGAATATGTAGTAAGATCATGAAAGCCATTGCAAACGTCATTGTAGAGCCACTGGCTCATTGCATCAACCTTTCATTACTTACTGGCACTGTACCCAAAATGACAAAAATTGCTAAGATAATTCGAATTTTTTAATCGGATGACAGAAATTATATGAGCATGGTGGTCTAGTGGGTTAAACCACTGAACTGATTTGCAGAAGATTGCTGGTTCGATCCCAGCAGTCACCACCAGTGTGTCCTTGAGCAAGGCACTTTACTCCATGTTGCTCTAGGGGGGATTGTCCCTGTAATGAGTGTAAATCACTTTGGATAAAAGCATCTGCCAAATACATAAATGTAAATGTAAAATAATGAGCAATTACCGGCCCATATCAATTCTACCCACTTTCTCTAAAGTAATGGAGAAAGTAGTATACAATAGATTCAGTGGCTATCTTGATAAGCTAGATATTCTTGTTCCCTCTCAATACGGTTTTAGAAAAAAGAGCACAACCTGTATGGCAATACTCGACCTCATAGAACAAATTAATGACTGCATTAAAGAGGGAAAATGTCGTGTTGGTATTTCTTGGACCTATCAAAAACCTTTGATACCATTGACTTTGATATTTTATTGCACAAATTTCATCACTATGGTATCAGAGGTCTAGCACTTGAATGGTTCAGAAGTTATTTATTTGAGAGGGAACAGCATGTCCATGTCGATGATCATAACTCTACTTGTAAGCCCATAATCTTTGGGGTCCCCCAGGGCTCCATTTTAGGGCCACTCTTATTCATTCTATATAAATGATTTTATAAATTCCTCTAAAATATTTCATAAAATGATTTTTTCTGATGACACATTTGTTTACATCATACAGGAACCCACTTATTCTACAAGATATAGTAAACTCAGAGTTAACCAAAGTGGACTCCTGGTTTAAATGTAATAAACTGTCATTAAATTAAATTAAATTAGATGAAATTCAAATTTATTTGTATAACGCTTTTCACAATACATATCGTTTCAAAGCAGCTTCACAGAAAATGCATGCATCTAAATTACAATTTAAAGTGATTTGTCCATGTTATGCATTTCAGAAATGCACATATGCAAAGCACACAGATTAGCTAACAATCTGTTATTAATCAATATAATAATTAAGGCACAGAAATAAGTGAAATAAGAATACATGTTGTTAATGAATAGGGTATATAGAGATGAGCATGGGTGCGTGTTGATGCAGAGCTGCATAATCTGAAGTCCTCGCAGGAGTTGAGTCAGAAAAACAAATTTAATTAACCTGTTAAGCTGCACCCCCACTTTGGGGCTCACAGCTGAAAACGACCTACCTGAATTAAAACAATTATAGCTCCTGAGAACAGTGTGCTACAGGCACAATTAAGGTATCTTTGGAAAGAAGACACTTGGGACTCTAATAAAAAGCAATCAGAGTTGATATTTCTCAAACAGATAAAAAATTATAATAGTTGAAATGCCTCAAAAATTATTTGCACTACACAGAATGTTGTATTATTTCATGTAAAAATATATGAAAATAGACCTGGAGGAATCCAGTTCAGTTATGGATTGAAAGCCACACGACTTATCAGTTTATAGTTCAAGTTTGAGGAAGATATAATGAAAAATGTGGTTCCTGCAAGCTTTTTTCCAAGACTATGTCTGTTCCATTTCTCCCTCCGCCTGCTTGAGGCACATCCCCAGAAATGACATCTCCCAACTAAAACAATTGCAGTTGCTGAACAAGTTGCACTACATGCACAATTTAGACATCTATAAAAAGAAGACACTTTAGAGTTTATTACCCAAACATTAAAGTAGAAAAAAACTTAGAAAGACAAACAGTTATAGAAGTTGAAGTGTCTTGAAGATGATTTGTGCTACAATGAACACTTTATTATTTGATGTAAAAATATATGAAAATAAGCCTGGAGGAATCCAGTTAGTTAATGAATTGAAAGGCACAAGTCTCATCAGTTTATATTTAAAATTTGACGAAGATATCATGAAAAATGGGGTTCCTGCATGCTTTTTTCTAAGAATATGTCCAGGTGCCAAGAAACCTACAGGAGACTTGATAACCTAATGTTATGAAGGGTACTGCAAGCTGTTTTAGCCATCATATATGATAAATATATTCAACTATAAAATAATAGGCAGAACCATAAGACTTTGTATAAGTGATTTATTTGTACAACAGAACTTATAAAAATATAATAAAAATGAAATATTAATAAAAAAGAGCTAAACTTCTTTGCAACTGAAAATACAACAAGTAATATAAGTATAATAACTATAAATATAACTAGTAATATAAATAACAATATAATATAAATATATAGCTATAAAAACACACAATTTGCAAATGTAAAAAAAAAAACATTTACTGGCCTTTTACTGGCCGATTCAGGTCTACAACAGCAAGTGCAGATCTTGAAGAATCTGAAAGCTTTCTTCTCTTTTCTGCTGGTTGGCTGGTGCTTGGATGCCATAGCTCATCTGAAGACTCAACCTGATGCCTGTAGAATGGCAAGGAAAGGAAAGAGAATTAGCACTGCATGTATTATTTCTGTATAGTTTGCCCATTCAATCAACAATCACACTGTCATCATTCACTCTAATTACAGGCCATCCCATGAACAATGAAACTGATGGGCAGTCGGTTAGACAGCATTCATATTGATGGACACCTATACATTCTCACACAGCCCAAGCATCAATCTAACGGCCGGCTATACAGTGAGCATTCATATTGACGGCGGCCCATACATTTGCACACAGTCCTACAATCAATCTAATGGCCGGTGATACAGTGAGCATTCATATTGATGGCCAGACATAAAATCAACAATCACACAGATGGTCGGCCGTCCAGAACTTTTCTTTTTTCGTCAATTTGTTTTTTGTAGCACAGGGGAAAAAAATGCATTTTATATATTATATATATATATATTTTTTTTTCCTGTGTGTGCTAGAAAAAATGCTAAATATCAGTATATGTATAATCTATACTGGTATATTGTCATTTTTCTAGCACACAGAAAAACATAAAATAAATACAGTCTCAATATATATATATATATATATATATATATATATATATATATATATATATATATATAAACATTTACATGTGTTATATATATATATATGTTCCCCTTCGAGGGAACTCGAACTGCGTCGTCGAGTGACAACACTCTGGGAACGCCCACAGCGTTACGCATCTGAAGTATGAATGAAATCAAGCCAATCTGATTGGTGGTGCGTCGTGACGTAGTAGATGACGGCATACCCGGAAGATACAAAAAGGAAGCTGATGCACACACACATTAGCTTTTTTGCTCTTCAGCGAAGCGCTATATGTTTTATTGTCTGTCTATTTGGTGTTGTTTTGTCACAAAATATATCCTGAGAATAAGATGGCTAGTGAGCAACAGTTCACAAGGTGTGTGCACCCGTGTCCGCGATTCATTTCGGGCACGGACACACACCTTTTGTGTGTACAATGCCTGGGCGTGCAGCACGCTAAGGCGGCTCTCGAGGGAGCCGCCTGTAGCGAGTGTGAGAAGCTGCCGCTCAGGGTGTTGCGCTCACGGCTGGCTGTGTTCGGCGAGACCGGCCAAGCCCGCGAGCCCCAGGGTTCTGGGCCCGCTGTTGCTGAGGCACGGCGGCGCCGTAGATCATGGGGCTCGCAACGGGACCTTGTGACGGGATATGGGACTGCTGAGGCACCTTCCCTATCCTCGTCCGAGGATTCCGATGTTCTCCCGCCCCGTGCGGAAGCCCGCGATGCGGCTTCTTCCCGCGGGGCGGAGAACCCGATGCTTCAGCTATCTGGCTCTGAGGAGTCGGATGTGCTGAGCGTCGAGGCGGGTACAGTGGAGCCTGAGCCATCGCTTCATGCACCCGCTCCAGAGGAGCTAGTGGAGGTTTTGACTCGCGCTGTGGCCAAGTTAAACATCTATTGGCCACAGGAGGAACCGGAAATCCAGCCGCCCAGTAAGCTGGATGAACGGTTCTTCAGGCGCAATCCTCAACCTCCACGCCGGGGTCTGCCTTTTTTCCCGGACCTACACAATGAGTTGTGTAGGTCCTGGGATAAACCCTATTCGGCCAGATTGACCAGCCCTCCAGTACTCGACTTCGGTAACGTGCTGGGGGCGGCCGAACAGGGTTATGGGGCACTGCCTAGGGTAGAGGAGGCTCTCGCGAGCTACCTTTCTCCCGAGGCCGCTTCGTCCCTGAAGACCCCGGTATTGCCCGCCAAACCAGCGCGCGATACATCAGCGCTGGTTGGGAGGGCATATATGGCGGCTGGGCGGGCTGGTAGTTGCCTGCACACTATGGCGGTGTTGCAGGCCTACCAGGCCGACCTCCTCAAGGAGCTCGACGAGGGCGGGGGCCCGTCTCCGGACGATGTCCTCGAACTCAGGAGGGCCACCGATTTGTCTCTCCGCATCGCCAAGGAGACGGCCCGTTCCATCGGCCGCTCCATGGCAGGTATGGTGTGTGTGGAGAGGCATCTCTGGTTAAACCTGTCGGGGATGAAGGAGAGAGAGAAACACTTTCTCCTGGATTCCCCGGTCTCGCCTTCTGGGCTTTTCGGCGGCGCGGTTAACACCGTCGTCGAGAGGTTCCAGGAGGTGAGAAAACAGGCGGCGGCCTTCCAGCAGTATCTCCCTCGTCGATCCAGCTCTTCGGGGAAGGCTGTCTCAAAGGGACAGCCTCGGCCGTCTGCTAGCTCCTCGCACCGGCAGGTGCAGAAGGAGAGCGTTGCTTCTCGCGCCCCTCCTGAGGGAGCCTGGCAAAAGAGGCGGCGCTCTCGTGGCAAGCCTTCAGAGCCTAAGGTCGATCTGAGGACCGTCCTTCAGGCGAAGAAGGCTGCCACTAAGCGGTCCTAGCTGCGGCTGGATCGCTCAGAGCTGCCCCCCCCGGGTTGGAACGACCGAGGTCGTCTTCCCCCCGGAGCTCTCGGGAGATCAGTGCTGTGTTCCCGCCGTCACAGACGCTTCGGGCCTCACTGATCTCCCGCACATGTGCGCTGTCTTCGCTGCCTCCAACAGGACTTGCGGCTGGACAGCAAACGTGTGCACCCACCGAAAATCGTTCCCGACTTCTCCCTGCCGGTCAGCCGCTTCAGGGGATCGGGAACGAGGCTCGGTTGACACCCGTGGCCAGCCTCGAGAGGCTGGTTCCCTTAGTAGATTATCTTGGCGCATGGACATGCCTTCCGAGTGTATCTACATGGGTCCTGCAGACTGTAGAGCTGGGTTACAGACTGCAGTTCGGTTCTCCTCCCCCGAAGTTCAACGGGGTGGTCCGGACTGTGGTCGGCCCAGAGCAGGTTCGGGTTATGGAACAAGAAGTACAGGCCCTGTTAGCCAAGGAAGCCATAGAGCGGGTTCCGTTGGCGAACAGGGACTCCGGGTTCTACAGCCGGTACTTTATAGTTCCCAAGAAGGATGGTGGGTTGCGTCTGATAATAGATCTCAGGCTCCTGAATCGGTCTCTGAGGAGATTCAGGTTCAGGATGCTCACAATTCCAGCCATCGTGAGTCAGATCCAGCCCGAGGACTGGTTCGTCACGATAGATCTAAAGGACGCATACTTCCATATTTCCATCCTTCCAACCCACAGGAGGTTCCTGAGGTTCGCTTTCGGGGGCGAAGCGTACCAATATCGGGTTCTTCCCTTCGGCCTGGCACTCTCCCCTCGCACCTTCACCAAGTGTATGGATGCAGCGCTGGCTCCGCTGAGACTCCAGGGCATCCGTATACTAAATTACATCGACGACTGGCTCATATTGGCCAGATCGCTCGAGATGGCGGTTCGGCATCGAGATGTCGTTCTGGCCCACATAAGGTGCTTGGGGCTGAGACTCAACACGAAGAAAAGCGTGTTGACGCCCTCCCAGAGGACCACGTTCCTGGGAGTCGTATGGGATTCTACGTCAATGCGGGCACGTTTGTCTCCCGCACGCGTGGAATCCATACTGGCGAACGTCTCCAGAGTGAAGCCAGGCCGCAGCCTCACTGTGAAGCAGTTCCAGAGACTGCTGGGGCTCATGGCAGCAGCGTCCAACGTGATACCTTTTGGCCTGCTGCATATGAGACCCCTACAGTGGTGGCTGAGGGCCAGGGGGTTTTCCCCGAGGGGAAATCCGTTTCGTATGATCAGGGTAACGCGCAGATGCCTTCGTTCCCTCATCATATGGCGGAAACCTTGGTTCCTGTCCCAGGGGCCAGTGCTGGGAGCATCATGTTGCCGGAAAGCCGTTTCAACAGATGCCTCCCTCACTGGTTGGGGCGCGGTCATGGAAGGCCGCTTTGCGAGAGGTCTGTGGGAGACCCGGCATTCTTCATGGCACATCAACTGCCTGGAGATGCTGGCGGTCTACAAAGCTCTGAGGAGCTTTTACCCGGACCTCCGCGGCCACCATGTCCTGATACGCTCAGACAACACTTCGGTTGTCGCGTATCTCAATCACCAGGGGGGTTTGAGGTCGCGCCCTCTATGCAGACTGGCGCATCAAATCCTCCTGTGGTCCCAGGGGAAGTTATCGTCCCTCAGGGCGATATACATTCCCGGGGACCAAAACCAGGGAGCAGACATCCTGTCGAGGCAGGGGCTGAGGCCCGGGGAGTGGCGACTCCACCCAGAGGTGGTGGAGGCCATGTGCGAGAGATTCGGCCCAGTGGAAGTGGACTTGTTCGCGTCTCGAGAGACGTCCCACTGTCCACTGTGGTTCTCTCTCAGGCATCCAGCCCCGTTGGGACTGGACGCCATGATACAGACGTGGCCGAGGCTAGAAAAATTACAATATACCAGTATAGATTATACATATACTGATATTTAGCATTTTTTCTACCACACATGGGGGAAAATTATATATAATTTTTCCCCATGTGTGTGTAAATAAAACGTCTCGGGTTATGACTATAACCCTTGTTCCCCGAGAAGGGAACGAGACACTGGGACGTGGGGTGATTTCGGTGTGGCCTAGTGGGTATTAACGTTCCCAGAGTGTTGTCACTCGACGACGCAGTTCGAGTTCCCTCGAAGGGGAACGTCTCGGGTTATGACTATAACCCTTGTTCCCCGAGAAGGGAACGAGACACTGCGTCTCGTCGCCACACCTATCACGGTTAGAGCGCTTGCTTCATCGCAAAAGAGCTAATGTGTGTGTGCATCAGCTTCCTTTTTGTATCTTCCGGGTATGCCGTCATCTACTACGTCACGACGCACCACCAATCAGATTGGCTTGATTTCATTCATACTTCAGATGCGTAACGCTGTGGGCGTTCCCAGAGTGTTGTCACTCGACGACGCAGTGTCTCGTTCCCTTCTCGGGGAACAAGGGTTATAGTCATAACCCGAGACGTTTTATTTACACACACATGGGGAAAAATTATATATAATTTTCCCCCATGTGTGGTAGAAAAAATGCTAAATATCAGTATATGTATAATCTATACTGGTATATTGTAATTTTTCTAGCACACAGAAAAACATAAAATAAATACAGTCTCAATATATACATATATATATATATATATATATATATATATATATATATATATATATATATATATATATATATATATATATATATATATATATATAAACAATTACATGTGTTATATATATATGTTTTATTTACACACACATGGGAAAAATTTATATATAATTTTTCCCCATGTGTGCTAGGAAAAATGCAAAATATCAGCATATGTATAATGCATACTGGTATATTGCATTTTTTCTAGCACACAGAAACAATAAAATAAATACATTCTCACACACATTCTCAATATACATAAACAACTACACATAGCAACTCACCGGTATATTATTGGATCAACTTCTCTGTCAACAAGCATATCACCGTCATCGCTGTGTTCACTCTCCTTCAATGTTTTCCACATCGCTGCTTCGAGTGAGCTCAAATAAAGCATCTTCAGCACAATACAAACTTCTTTTGACGATCCATTGGATAATAAATTCCGTCCAGTTAGTAAGATTAGCAAACAGTTACTACAAAGAGACCGTCTGTACTAGCCCGTTAGCTGTTAGCTGTCAGATGACGGGGAGGGGTGTGTGTGTCACAGTGTGTGTCACAGTCACACAGACTACGTCTCAGCTTCTCGTGGGAGAGCGCGCCCCATTCAAATGAATAAATATTCACGCCCATGTGACAAATATACACATGAGAGGTCTCGTTGGAATCGTGTGTTCATTGGCTACATTTTCTGTCAGTCATGACGATTCAATGCTTTTATTGGCTCCAGATAAACAGACATTATCATTGGATGAGCACGTCCTGACATCAGCTAAAACGAGTGATATGGTTGGATATTTTTGACTATATCGCGGCTATCTTTGCGTGTTTTTGAGTGGGGTTAGTTGTATTATATTCATAACATTCTAAGCTATAAACCCATGCCACTTTATGCTACCGGGAGACGGTTTTTGGTGCATTATTTTATTGCATAACAGTCTAGTATGATACTCCGCTCTGCAGAAATGCGATGTAAACAAAGGATTAACCATCAATATTACACCGTTATTGTTTCGTTGGATTAAAATGCTCTATGGGATGTTATTCAGTGGACCCTCACCTTTCCATTCATTCTGGAACTTTTATCAGTGGATGCGTGTGTGGCTCATAATTAGGAAACTACGGTATGTGCTCTTTTTTTCTTATCAATTGTTTTGATGTGTATTGCTTACATTCATGCAAAAATACAGCCGTTATAAGCTTTTCATTGAAAAACAGTGGTCTGTCCTCGATGCTTGAGGTTTAGACCTTTAGAATGATATATAGTTTGTCAAGATTAATGATGTTTTTTTACGTTAAATCTATTAACAAACATTACACTCGTGCTAAAAATAGCGCTTCAACCCGTGCACGCGCTCATGCAGCTTAAGGGGATTCAAATCGAGCAAAAAAATTAAAAACACTGATAACTGAATGATTAAAATAAAAATGAATGGGCTGGAGATAAAAAGAGTGTATTTCACTAAATTCCTGGGGGTCCTCATTGATGACTCTCTCAACTTTAAATGTCATATTGACCAACTTGTAAACAAACTGTCAAAGTATGTTGGCTTGTTCTATAAGATCAGACATTTCCTTCCTCTGTCTGCCCTTCTCACGTTGCATAAATCTCTCTTTGAACCACACCTTAACTACTGTAATGTGATATGGTGCAACATCTTCACAAGCCATCTTAAAAAACTTGAATCCTTGCAAAAGAAAGTCATATGGGCTCTGTCCTGGTCAGAGATAAATTCCCCCACCCACCCTCTATTCCACTGCTTTGAGTTACTAAGACTAGCTGAGCTAAATTAATATCATAATGCCTGCCTTATGTTTCAAATTATCAACAGACTGAACTCTAGATTGAGTATTCTTTTTCCCATCTCCAGCCCCCAGCATACATACCTAATGAGAATCAAACCACTTATATCAGGAAAATGTCGATGACATGTGCGCGCCAGTATGAGTATTGTCTGTAGGGGGCCGCAGATCTGGAACGGGATTGATGATGGCCTCAAGGTGTTGCCCTCTATCTCCAACTTCAAAAGACAACTAAAAAAACATTTCTTATTAACCTATATCTAATATAAAACTGTTTTCTCATGGACTACTGGGATGTATGTGTATGATTGTATGTGCATGTAACGTTATGTATGTCTTGGTGCTCTCTTTGCGTGCTTTTACTCATCATCATCTGGTTACAGGTGGTAACTGTGTATACCTTTGTCTGTACCACTACCCTTTCATAAATAATGGGCCCCCACCTATAAGCTTTCCTTGATTCCTTAGGGGACCCATTCACTCTACCCAATTGATTCTGTACCCCCAACTGTATTATTGTAGTGTTTTAACCCCTAGGAGTCTGAGCTGTTTTGGGGCCCTTTAGAAGTTTTGACATGCTCTGACATTTGTGCATTTTTCATCTCCCACTTTTCACACAGATTACATAAACACAGAATATTTGTTTTCGTTTTGATTTACATTATTTAAAACCTGACATATCAACGTTTCTTTAGACATATGTCTCATGTTTGTGTGTCAAGGTTTCACTAAGCTACAGGCTACAGGTACATTTTCTGAAGAGATCCAGATTAGACAACATTGAGAGAGAGGCTGAAGATCGCGAATCATGTTTGTTTCCCTTATTTTGCAAAAAGCACAACAATTTGTTTTTATTGTGACAGTACACAAAAAAATAGAAACTTAACAGAATATAATGATGTATAACACTTGCATGAATGATGATAAGAAAGAAAGAGAGCCGACCGCGCCGGCGCGACCGCCAACTCAAGGGGGTTAAATAACCTTCTGTGATCATGTGGCTTCGGGTCAAAAAATCAGACATAAAATATATAATTTTACAGTATTCTGCACAATAATAAAAGCTATGTCAAATAGCATTGCATTATAAATATAATCTATTATGAATACACCCAACATGGCATAAATAACACAGACAAACCATATATTGTTGCGATTGTGTGTTTATTGTCTTCAAACGTGTCAATCTGCATGTTATAGCGATCTCTTGAAGCTTTGTTTATGCCAGAGACTTCCTGGAATGTCAC
This sequence comes from Gobio occitaniae, assembly GCA_033150135.1. Classification (NCBI taxonomy): domain Eukaryota; kingdom Metazoa; phylum Chordata; class Actinopteri; order Cypriniformes; family Gobionidae; genus Gobio; species Gobio occitaniae. The sequence continues at coordinate 93,899 of JARQWZ010002844.1, read as the reverse complement.
ATGGTATATCTCTTCCTTGTCTGTACCATATATGGACTACATGTGCACAGAGCGCCCTCCGGCTGTTAGTATGAACTGAAAACACAACACATCAGAGTATCCAGCGCACATAATGATTACATCTGTGCATTTTGGGGAAAGATTGAATAAATAATACTCCTCTGTATAGAAATTTGACAGAAACATATGAGAATAAGTCAATATTCCTCCTCATCTGCACACTTTTGAACTAAAAGCCCTGAGGGATGTTGTTTAGTTGCGAGTCTTCATGACGAGCATAGAGGAGTTTTTTTCTGAATGAGAGCAGCTGACGCTCATAATACAATCAAAAGGTACCAACGCCGGTTTTCATATTCATAACTCCTGACACATATTAACAAATTACGGTCAATATAAGACTTTGAGAATAAAACAGAGGTAAAAAATTAAAACTTTAGTCTTAGATTTTTTTTATGATTTATAGTTTGTCAAGGTAATTACTTACATCTGACAGTAATTTTGAGCTAATTAAGCAACGAAAGCTTCAGTGCATCCTCGTCCTCCTGCAGGTTATCAGGTTAAGCACCAGCACTTCAAATGAATTTTATTTGAAACCAAAAGCTTTTCCAATTGTCTATGAACCCTATGTTATTCTGTGGACACCACTTAGACAACCAGCCATTGAGTGATGATAGTCTGCTAAGTTTCTCATCACTTCGACGAACAGGAAGGGGGCAAGAACAAAATACACCGGCTGACATCGTACTTGCGAGTTCACACACATCTTTAATGTTAATTTTAGTGATCTCTGACTGGCGAAATCGAACATTATTAGTGCCGATGTGAATAATAATCTTAGAGAATTTACGATAAGCATTAGCCAGCACTTTTAAATTTTCTTTGATGTCAGACGCTCTGGCTCCCGGCAAACATGTGACTATGGTGTCTAGTGTCTCTATTTATGTTCCATGTAATAGAATCCCCTATAACTAGGGCACTTTCAACAGGATTCTCAGTGTGTGCATCACTGAGTGGGGAGAACCTTTTTTATGTCCTAATCGGAACAGAAGAGCTGTGTTTTTTTCCCGTCACTATGCCGTCTCACAGTCACCCAGTTGCCGGCTGCTCGAGCTCTACTGCCGGTACCTAAGCTAGTCGCATCCAAAGCAGCGTTTTAAGCCCTTGCATTCTTACTATCCTCAATTAAAGTTTGGATGTGTGTCTGTAATTCTGAAATCTTCTCCATCAGCCTGACTATCTGACTATATGCATTTATCACATCTGTAGTCCTCACCGCTGACAGAGAAGGCTATACTATAGGCTACATGTGACAGGCAGTGCAAGTGACAATAACAGGAGAAGATGACATGACTCACCGTGCTTGTTGACTGATCCAACTCACCACAATTGTTTGATGGGCTCGTAGAAGACGTGAGCGCATGCAAGAAAAAGGACGTTAGCGCGGATGGCAGGCTGACAGGCTAGCAAAATGCTAACGCGTTGTGATGGCGATTTAGATGAAAGCTAGCAATGTCAGATCAATGTGACAGATATTATTAGATAATATCAGATATATTTTGATTAAATTATATTAAGCAAAATAAACAGCAGGAAAGATAAAAAATGGAGCTATACTGAGATACAACGGCCAAACAGGAACCCGCTGTGCATCAGTGAAAACGGCCCATCCGGAAACAACAGTTGCGGAACCCTTGTCTTGTTTTCCCTTGTCGTGATGTGCGCATGCCAACTAATTGATAATGAGATTTGTTTACAATGATTTTCATAATCGATTATTATGGATTTTATTGATTAGTTGTTGCAGCCCCATTAGTTTCTCCCTTTGTTTGCTTTGTGTATTTAAGCCCTCTCAAGTTCCTTGTCTTGCATTGTTCATCGTCTGTTTTAAGTGGTTCTATATTCTCCTAGAGTTTCTCCTGTTTGATGTGTTGAGTATTAGATTAAAGGTTTGTCTGAGTATCTCCTTCATTGTGTGCTTCATTACAGCCACCTGCCCATGACAGAATGCCAGACCCAAGAAACATAGGCTGTTTCCGAAATCGCCCCCCTATACCCTCATTCACTATTCCCTACATTAGTCCACTGATCTAGTCCACTTCGAAAACGAGTGAGTGATTTCGGACACTAAGGCCCAATCCCATTTCTACCCCTTAGCCCTTCTCTTTCCCCTACCCCTTCGTTTTGCGCGTTCACATGAAGGGGTAGGGGTGTCTCGATTCTTTTTTGGCTGGAGTGGTAGGGGTAAGGGGAAGGGCCAGATAGCCCTTCAAACGAAGATTTTTCAGGACCACACTTCGAACGAAGGGGTATGAGAAGTTTCCCTCCACCGGCTACCGTGCTGCTAGAATGTGTGTGTGTTGCCACTCGGGATCGATCACTCGCGTGTCGCCTGGCTGCCGTTTCTCCATAGCTTGCTAAACTCACTATTTGTGTGATTTGAACACATATTAATAATAGTTAAAAAATATATATCTGGTCATCCTTCATAACGCAGTCGATATTTACAATACATATCGTCTGTAAACTCTCGCGTTACCAAGGCAACAACTGACTTGACGTATAACGTATGAACATTATCGCAGCACCACAGTGGATAACGAAACCATATCCGTACCGGCCGGCTCCGATCAGCACGGAATGGAACGGTTAATAAACAAAGAGAACAGTTTGGTCCTATGGAAAAGCGGCTTCACTAGTCTTGTATGTTCTGTATCATTCTGTATCATCTTAGGAAACTCTGGCTCATATGTTTTTGAACTGAAAACGAGCGCCATTTTATTAAGTCCAAATACAGCGCAAAACTCTGTTGGGAGTGAGTAATTTGTTAAACGTGCTCGCGCCTGATTTCTGTTTGATATAGCCTACGCACTTCATTGCTGTTCATACTGGTTAAATGTCAGGATTTTGTAATAAAAGAAACAGGGTATGATGACGTGTAATGGTATAGTAGTGGTGTCCCATTTCTTAGGGGAATATTTTCACCCCTACTCCTTGGCACTCTGTTTCAAGGGGCAAGGGGAACAGGTAGGTGTAGGGGTAGGGGAAGGCGAAGGGGTATAAAATAGAATTGGGATTGGGCCTAAGTGCGCCGGAAAGGCTGCCGTTTTTGCAGTTTGTGCTTGCTGTTTGGCAGCTCCAGTAATAATGAAAAGATTTATCCTGAACTCTGCTACGGAAACTAGCATGTAACCTTAATCAAACAATATAATAATCATCTTAAAAAGGATCATTTATACCTGTATGCATGATATTGGGCTGGACCAGTGCGGTTCGGAAGATGGATGGATGATTGATTCAGCTGTGGGCACTATTTGAGGGAACAGCCATTTAGTGGTGTCTGAAACCATAGTGGACGTTATTAAGTGCACTCATTCAATCCCACAATGCACCACAATAACGAGTTTGCAACCGATGTATGCTCGACGGCTAGAGAATACCCATAATGCACTGTGAGAGTCGCGCCGTGCATTGAATGAATTCTCGCGTTTCGCCAGGAGATGGCATCGACACACTTTTTAAGACCAATGATATTGGGAACCACTCACTTGTATCGTCTCTAATTGAGCACGTCTGTTTACATACCCTGATAAACACTGATTAAACGTGTTAGAAGCTTTATTGTCACTTTTCTAATATTTTCTTCATATTCATATAAAATAAATTCCTTTCCGATCTGATATATGATGGAAAAAAGGATCAGTGCAAGTTTGGCAAAAGGCGGATTCGAACCTCTGATCAATTTGCGTCAAATCTTAACGCCATGTGTCTTTCCCCTACACTATTGCTGCTGGTGAAGATTGTGTATTCTGTAGGTGTGTCTTCCTCAACCAGACGTTTAAACAAGCCGATATATTTAAATATATTTTTGTAAATTGCATCTACTCCAGTAAAATGTTTCTGTTAAAGGACCCACCGACATTTTTTTGCTTCTGACGCCCATAATATAAATAGTAGCCTACTATAAAGTATGAAATATATAGGCCTACTATATATATATATATATATATATATATATATATATATATATATATATATATATATATATATATATTATACTATATACAAATATTATTGTTATTTTTTTAATTAAATGCTTATTAGTTACTTTATTATTCCCCTTTCCAAGTAAGTTCAGTGCCACACTAGTAAAGACTTATAGGGTTAACTTTAAGCTTGTTGGCTCGTTTTTGGAGTAGTGGAGTAATGAGAATGAGGGTACATAGGGCGAATCGGACAGCGGAAAGTTAATGCATTCAGGGCGCGGCTCTCAAAGTGCGTTGAGAGTACACCGTCTGGTTGAGTGAGAGAACGATTCAAAAGCATAAGGAGTTGTTTCTCGTTTGCTCTCGAAATGCTCTCGCGGGACTTTGCTGTCATACGCCGATCGGGCATCGAACAAGCATATTCTCCAGCGCGTACATCTACTGTACACTCGTTAATGCGGTGCATGGTGGGATTGAATGAGTGCACTCAAAAACGTCCACTATTGTTTCGGACACCACTACAAATGGATGTTCACTCAAATAGTGCCCTATTTAAGGGTATAGGGGGCGATTTCGACCACAGCCATAGACTCAATATGCTCAAGGGACACGTAACTCTTTTGCTGTGGATTTGTTTGTAACTATTTTTGTTGGGAAACAGAACAAAAACAGACATAAAAGCATCACTAATCTATAAAACTGTGGCATTAATAGTTTTGTATATTATTTTTCATCAAGAAAAGAAGAGGAACATATTTGACATTAAAGCACTATGATTTGAAAGGAAAAGAGGCAAATTTAAAGTGTGGCATGATAACTACAAAACATGATATTAATAGTTATTAATAATTTAATCTACTGACTGTCACGATAGTTGGCTGGTAGTAAATCGCCCATGAAGACAAGGAATCCTTGAAAACAGCTCACTGGAATACACGGGAATGAAACACAAGCAACTTAGAAATTACATTAAACACTCATGACCAACAATCCAGGGCACAGAAACTGAAGGCTTACAGGGTACAGGGAACCAGGGAGGCGCCGGCAGTTCAGGAAGCCATGGAGGCTCCGGCAATACAGGGAGCCAGGGAGGCACCGCCATTACAGGAAGCCAGAGAGGCGCCGGCAGTTCAGGGAGCCATGGAGGATCTCCCAGCTTGGCTGGGCCCCCACAAAAATCTTTCTTGGGAGGAGCTATGGTGTTGTGGAGTGGACTCAGGGGCTGGAGCCGACACTGGACTGTGCTCAGGGGCTGGAGTGAACGTGCACGTGGCCCAGACACACAGCTGATGCAATGCAGAGGTAAATGAGCACCTCTTCGGTCATGTCAGGACTGACAGTGTGAGCTGACTCTAGAGTTTCCCTCTTGAGCAGACACGGAAATTTCACTCTCTGGAGCAGACTCAGGAATTTCACTCGCTGGAACGGACTCTGGAATTTTACTTACTGGAACAGACTCAGGAATTCCATTCATTGGAACAGACTCTGGGATTTATCTCACTCACTGAGATGGTTCAGAAGTTGAGGGATATGGAGGGTATTGTAGCAGGCTCAAGGTGAGCTGGAGTGCCCAAATGCTTTTGGGATGGGACTGGATAAGGGTTTGTATTGTCCTCTTTAACTTCATCAACCACGAAATCAGAACCATTTAGCCAGAGGACGTAATGAATATAATCATCTAAGGATATATAACATCTATTGGGAGCAAGAATTTAAAATAAATCATCATCCAGTCCCATCGGAATATAGGCATTGACCATAGAAATGCTCCAGCTCACCAGATGGGAATATTCCAAAAACTCCTCCACATATCGCTCTAGAGGCAGAATGTTCAGACAGATGGACCATGAAGACAAGGAAGTACAAGGGTAAACAAAGGAGCTGACTTCAGAAGATACATTTTCTTCCTGAAAAAAAGAAGTTGTGATTGCCTCAGTGGACGGTTCTAGCACTATCATCCAATACATTGGCATGATTCTATACAGGCTTTCAGACCAAACACACATGGTAGAGTTTCCATAGGTCAGCTACTGACTCAGCATCAAGTGAACCCATAAAAAAGAACAAAATCTGTATAGTCTATTGGCAAGGATGTTGGTATTAGAATTGATACAATGTGGATATACCACTTTTGTTAATCAGCCAAGCTAACATGATTTTTGGCCAATGCAATAAACTTAAAATTGGTATTGGTATATTTAGTCTATATTGTATGCTGAATGCATTTGTCACAGGGTGTTTTGGTGACGGTTCATGTTCATTGTTCCTTGTTCATGTTTTTAGTTTATCCTGTTCTTGGTTATGTTTTAGTGTCATGTTCACAGTCTTGTCATGCACTTCCTGTTTTTGTCAAGTTTCATTGTCATGTGATTCCCATGCCCTCATGTGTTGTGTCATGTCATTGGTTCATTGTCTCATCACTGTTCACAGGTGTCACTTGTCTTGTCATTAGTCTGTGTGTATTTAAGCCCTCATGTTTGCCTTGTGTCTTTGTTGAGTATTGTTATGTGTAACTGCTGTTGGTGAGTGTCTGTCATGTTTGTTTAGTCAAGTCTGTTTCATTTCAAGTCATGTCACATCAAGTCAAAGTCACCATTGGATTCTGTGTATCACCTTGTAAATAAACTGCACTTGGGTTCTCAACTTGCCTCCAGTGGATCCGTTACAGCATTACTGTATGTAATATGCCGTATGCAACAAAAACCATTTTAAATTGTACGGCATCATTATATCGCATGTTTATATCACAATTACATTGTTAGGTGTAAAAATATTTTTAAAATTTGTCATGCCAACTGACATTGCCATCATGAAAGAGATGTTACAAATCATTAACTGTATTGATTCCAGTTTCATTTTTAATTTTCAAGAAAATGTTCAATCTGTGCAAAGCAAACATACTGCAAAAGTAGTACTAAAAAGTAGGATGATAGTATACCATTTTGAGCTTTTCTGAGGGGCCTGGAATTAACAATGAAGATAAGAATATGACAACTTCTGTTCTGTTCCAGGTACTACCTGTGTTTGCAGCTGAGAAATGACATCCTCTCTGGCCGTCTGCCCTGTTCCTTTGTCACACATGCTCTGCTGGGCTCCTACACCGTGCAGGCAGAACTAGGAGACTTTGACCAAGATGACCATGGCTCTGACTATGTCAGTGACTTTTGCTTCGCCCCCAATCAAACCCGAGAACTGGAGGAGAGGGTGATGGAGTTACACAAAACTTACAGGTCTGAGATAAATATTATATAAATATTGTTTAGTGCCAAAAAGGATTATATTACAGATATTGCAATCAATATGTTATGTTCTCTGCCTATGACCCGAGGTGCTGGGATAGGCTCTAGCCTGAAAATGTATCAATTAATGTTAGCAAATGTTATGTAGTGTTTCAGAAAAGGCCTGATTTATTTATTTAAAGTTTCATTATAAAACATATACACTGCTCAGTGCTCAGCCACAACACTGATATTGTTTAGGTCCCCCTAATGCTGCCAAAACAACTCTGATGCATCAAGAACATGGACTCCATAAGACCTCTGAATGTGTCCTGTGGTATCTGACATCAAGACACTTGCCGAATCCCGATTGTTTCAAAGCAGCTTCACAGTGTTAGAAAGGAAAATAATGCAACAGAATTTGATTCGGCTGTAGAGCCGCTCTGGAGAAAACAGTGATGTTATCCAGCTCATTTCAATTATCATATAGTGACAATGCGGGCAGATCAGTAATTAAGTTGAAAATGTGTTTGAATATTTAGTTGAAATTTAGTGTCCCCAACTGAGCAAGCCAAGCCAAAGGCGACAGTGGCAAGGAACCAAAACTCCATCAGGTGGCATAATGGAGAAAAATAAACCTTGGGAGAAACCAGGCTCAGTCGGGGTGCCAGTTCTCCTCTGGCCATCATGCCGTGTCGGTGAGGCAATTATTAGGAATATTCAAAAGATCGAAGTCATCACGCCAGATACGGTATATTGGGATGTCGTCAAGTCAACCTTATTTATATAGCGCTTTTTACAATGCAGATTGTTTCAAAGTAGCTTCACAGTGTTAAATAGGAAAATAATGCAACAGAATTTTATTCGGCCGTACAGCCGCTCCGGAGAAAACTGATGTCATCTAGCTCATTTCAACTATCATACAGTGACAATGTGGGCAGATCAGTAATTTAGTTATGGTTAATTTAGTTTACTTAATTAGATTTATTTGAATATTTAGTTTAAAATTTAGTGTCCCCAACTGAGCAAGCCAAGCCAAGCCAAAGGCGACATTGGCAAGGAAACCAAAACTCCATCAGGTGGCCTAATGGAGAAAAATAAACCTTGGGAGAAACCAGGGTCAGTCGGGTTGCCAGTTCTCCTCTGGCCAATTAACAAACAGCGCATGATTATTATTCTGGCAACTTTACAGGTCAGGGGTCATATAAGATCGAATGATCGGTCATATTAGATCGAAATATTCAAAAGATCGGAGGCAACACGCCAGAGACGGGTTTATTGAGGATGACGTATTGATTAAACAATTATTATTATATTGCAATATTCAAAATATCTGAGTCATCACGCCGGAGACGGGTTTATTGAGGATGACATATCGAGTAAACAATTATTAAATTGCAATATTAAAAAAATCTGAGTCATCACGCCGGAAACGGGTTTATTGAGGATGACATATCGATTAAACAATTATTAAATTGCAATATTCGAAAAATCTGAGTCATCACGCCGGAGACGGGTTTATTGAGGATGCCGTGTCGCTGAGGTAATTTCAGGGGGGAGTCTAATTTACATGGTCTCTGCAGACACTTCAGGGATGCGTTGGTCATGTCTGGGTGCAGGTCCACCATCTGATCTGGATACAGCCCAGATCTGGCTGACTGCAGTAAACCTCGGGATAAACAGAGAGACTAACATTAGCTTAGATTCCATTCTTTTTGTGATGTAACGAGTATATCAGGTGTTCTGGGAAGTGTTCCCGGTTCCGGCTGACCTAGTTAATGCAGCCTAACAATCATTTAACTGATTTGAATAATATAAATACAATTTTTTTATATGTATGCCATAGTAAAGAAATGTGTTTTTAGTCTAGATTTAAACTGACAGAGTGTGTCTGCTTCCTGAACAATGCTAGGAAGACTGTTCCAGAGTTTAGGTGCTAAATAGGAAAAGGATCGACCACCTGCAGTTGAGTAAGTAAGTAAGTAAGTAAGTAAGTAAGTAAAGTCTTTATATAAATATAACATCTTTTAAAACAGTGCTTACAAAGTGTTATATAGAAGAGAAATACACAGAAAAAAACTAACTCTGGTAACTCTGCACATAATAGAAATAAGATGATAAAATACAATGATAAAATAAATCAAGAGAAAGGCCCTAGTGAACAAAATTTTTTTGAGCATAGTGAGCCGATTTCTTGTAGGTTGTCAGGAAGTATTCCATAGTTTGGGACCAACATGACTGAAGGCTGACTCACCCATTTTAGCCGTGTTTTTGGCACAACCAACAAATTACTATTTGATGTATGCAGCAATCTTGCTGGAGTATATTTATTCAACAAATTAGAACGGTAGGTAACACTTTACTTGAAGGGGTGTGCATAAGCCTGACATGACACCTTCATAATCATGATCATGACACAACTGTCATTAAGTGTCATTTGCTCAATTATGTAATTTTTTAATGAAAAGATGACATTATTTGAGATGTCTTTATGACAACTTGACATAAACCAATACATCATAACCTGTTAGTGTCTTTGTCATGACAACTTGACATTACCAAGACAACATAATGTGTCATTAACATGACATAGCAGATTAATTATCAAACTTAAGTATTAAAATATTAAATATTATCCAAATTAAGTGTTAATACTCTGTCAAATTATTTTATAACATTGTCATGAATATTTTCCTTGACCTAAACTACAGTGGTACAAGTTGAATTTGTCATTAAAATGTCATTAAGTGTCAATACTCTGTCAAATTATTTTATAACAGTGTCATAAATATTTGGTAACACTTTATTTTAAGGGTCCAGAATAATGCATTAGTTAAGCATTAATTAAGGATTAACTTATTCACTACTAAGCATTAGTTAAGCATGAACAGACTAGTAATTAATGATTAACTTTACATTTTAAGGGTCCGTAATTATGCATTAGTTAAACTAGTAATTAATGATTTGCTTGTTCACAATTATGCATTAGTTAAGCATGGACACAATAGTTATTAATGATTAACTTAACATTACAGTAATGGCATATTAGACATTATTTACAACTTAATAAGCCATATATTATTTTTCTGTAGCTGTGTAATTATATGTCTGTATTTTCTGTTAAGTTAACTGAACAATAAGCTAGTAATTATGTTTAATTACTGCTGATTTTGCCGTTATAAATTGCTAAAATAGTGTAATAAAGACAATTTGAGCCCCTATTCTGAAGTGAAAGGTTTATTCTCATTAATTATGGCACTTATTGAATGATATTTAAGTTTATTAACCAGAATAAGCCAATAATTAAGCCTAACTACCATTAATACAGTACTAATAAAGGCAATTTGACCCCCTATTCTAAAGTGAAAGTTTAATCCTCATTAATTATGGCACTTATTCAGTGATATTTAAGTTTATTGACCAGAATAAGCCAATAATTAAGCCTAACTACCATTAATACAGTACTAATAAAGGCAATTTGACCCCCTATTCTAAAGTGAAAGTTTAATCCTCATTAATTATGGCACTTATTCAGTGATATTTAAGTTTATTAACCAGAATAAGCCAATAATTAAGCCTAACTACCATTAATACAGTACTAATAAAGGCAATTTGACCCCCTATTCTAAAGTGAAAGTTTAATCCTCATTAATTATGGGAATGACATGACAGTTGTCATAAACATGCATACAATCTCCATATTCATGACATGTCATGTCATGATTATGAAGTCGTCTTGTCAGTCTTATGCACACCCCTTCAAGTAAAGTGTTACTGAAAGGGATATTGCCCCAATATACCCATGGTATATTGTTCCATGAAGAATTTTAAAAACTTTCAAGAGGATCTTGAATTAAATTCTGAATGATACAGTGAAGGGATCTGAGTGTTGGAGTAATGTGATTTCTAATTTTAGAGTGAGATTCATGCAGCTGCATTGTGAACCTTGTAAGTGTTTAATATAGATCTGTGTTAACCCAGCAAAAACTCTATTGCAGTAGTCAAGTCTAGACATAACAAATGCATGAACAAGTTTCTTATTGTCAGAAGAGGAGAGAATATCACCTATTTTTGGAGATTTTTCTGAGTTGATAATATGCTGTTTAAGTAACAATGCTAATATGTTTTTTTTAAACTGAGGTCCTGTCAAACATGATTCCTAAGTTCTTTGCCTGATTATTGGCTTTTAGTGAAAGAGAGTCAAGATGTGAAGCAATAGATGTTCTCTGTGCATCATTACCGATAACATGTTCCTCTGTCTTGTCTTTGATTAGCTGTAGATACTTCTGTGACATACACAATTGTATGCCCTCTATGCAGTCCAGTAGGTTGGAAATTGAAATGTGGCCATCTGGTGCAAGTGAGAGATAGGGTTGCGTGTCAACTGCATACTAGTATAATGAAATATCGTACTGATTAATTACACCAGCTAAAGGAAGCATGTATAGGTTAAATAATAGAGGACCCAAAATTGAGCCTTGAGAATCACCACAATAAATAATGTAACACCTGGAGGTGTAAGTACCAATTTTACATAGTATTCTCTGTTGCTTAAGTAGGACCTGACAAACCGACCCAAAATTGGTGTCAAAAGCAGAACTCAGATCTAAAAGAACAAGGATTGCCAAATTTCCTCAGGCCCAAATAACTTGCAGATCATTTAAAACCCTCATCAAGGCTGTTTCTATGCTGTGGTTTTCCCGGAAGCCAGACTGAAATGTCTCATTAAGTGTATTGGCATTGAGATAGTTATTGAGCTGTATGGATACTATTTTTTCAATTATTTTACCAAGAAGTGGTAGATTAGAGATTGGTCTGTAGTACTAAACACAGAATAATCAAGATTACGGTTCTCCAGCAGGGGCCTAACAATTACAGTTTTAAAAAACTTGCTGTAGGGACTTATTAATGATATTCAGGTTGTCTGGTAATAAGCAGTTCATAACAGTTTTAAGACATTTTTGGTGGATAATGGGTCTAGAGAGCAGCTTGAGGAATTCATGTGATATGACAAGACAAGACACGACACCTTTATTTATATAGCGCTTTTTACAATGCCGATTGTTTCAAAGCAGCTTCACAGTGTTAAACAGGAAAATAATGCAACAAAATTTGATTCGGCTGCTCTGGCGAAAACGGTGATGTCATCCAGCTCATTTCAATTATCATATAGTGACAATGCGGGCAGATGAGTAATTTAGTTTACTTTTTTATTTTTATATTTAGTTGAATATTTTGTGTCCCCAACTGAGCAAGTATGTATGTATGTATGAATGTATGTAAAAGTTTGTAGTTTTGAGAAAATTGTCTGTCACATGCCGATGGATCTCTGCAATACTGTGAAGTCCATAACACACTAACTGGTGTGACTTAAGAGTACCTCTGGAGGTGTTAACACTGATCTACAGCAGGTACCGCTTGGTTTCAACTGATACCTTCATCCCACTGTAATAATTTCACTTTTGGGCCCAAACAAGGGACGCCTATTATGTAGTGATTTTACTTTCGTCCATCCAAGGACGTTTAGTAAGGTAGTGATTGGTACTCACGTCACCGGTGACATTGTAATTTTTGGATCACATGTCACTTAAGGTGTGATTATGAGTACATCAGATGACCACCTCCCCCCTCTCTTAGTTTGGGACACTAGTCAAGGTCTTTTACCTTGGCTCTATGAGAACACTCCAAACAGGAGGCGGTTCAATCATTTTAGATTGAATGTAAAGTGGGGAGAGTTGGTCAGGGGATTTATCTGAAAGATTGGTGAGATTTCTTACTTGTAGAGCCTTTTCTGTATTATAAGCACAAGTAAGACACAATTGTAATAAAATTAGATTTTATTAACAAAAGATAAACATGAATAACTAACACCACTACTAAATGAATACAATGAATGATAAAGGAATAAAGTGCATTAGATACATAAAATACATGTGATTAAGTTGAGTGTGGCTATGGAAGAGTTGCGTTATCTTATGGAAAGATAAACTGTCGTTTCTCTGAAACTAAGGTGAAGAACCTTATTATGCATCAAACAAATAAATGAAATATTATTTGTTATCAACTAGCATCAGTTAAATTAACTCTAATGTAAATTAGAAAATCATATACTGATAATATACAACAATGCCAAGGTTTCTGGAAAGAGGTTTGGTTAAGTGATATTTACATTCCACGTGGTTGAGTAAGCAGTCCGATGGAGGTGACTTCTTCCACTGGTTGTGCTGGGTGACAATGCAGTGGGGAAAGGAGCTGGAATCCATTTCAACAGTCTTGAACACGAAGATCTGTGGGATGCTGATCTCGTGGAGCACCAAAGGGTCCTAAAATCTGGAACACGCAGATGAGGTCCTGAAGTAGGCGCAGAAGGTCCTTAATCTGGAACACGCAGACGGAGGAACTTTGAAGTGAAGGTTTGCTCGCCTGAGTTTAACCTTGTTGCAAATGTCTCCGTGTGTCTTCTGACTCTGTGGGTCAGACACTCAGGACTTGGTCAATCCGCTTTGGTCTCTCTGGCATGGAGACTCGGGACGTGCTGTAGTCGTCTCGCTGGACTAAAACTCTGAACGTAGTGGTTGTTAATGTCTCTTTCCTCACAGGCTGGAGGCTCAGACCGTGGTCGTATCTGTTGCTGCCTCACAAGCTGTAGACTCAGATCCTCAGATCTTTTGTTGTCTCTCTGGATTAACCAGAGGCTCCGAACTTGGTTGCTCTGTCACAGTCTCATCCTTGCTGGGGAGACTCAGAACTTAGTGAACTGTTTGTCTCTCTCCAGGAGAAACTCAGAACTTGGTGAACTGTTTGTCTCTCTCAAGGAGAAACTCAGAGCACTGCAGTGTATCTGTTATGTCTCTCTTGAAGGGAGACTCAGAACAAGGTGTGTCTGTTGAAAGGGTACTTTTATCCTTTTCCGAATAGGAGATTGCAATTTGGTGCTTCTACATTCCAGTGTTGCGATTGGCTGCTGGCATCAGAGGGGGCACACTGTGTGGCCCACCCTCCTTTCTCATGTGGAACTTATTTGCATACTGTACACAGTTATAAGTCCTTAAAGTTTACCAATGCATTCCTCACTTTCCAAACCACCATCAGAATACCCTTGGCAATATTCTAAACAAATAGAAACCAAACATGATGGGAAAAGATTGAACTGTTCATTAATTTGTTAATTAACAGCTGATTCTGTGTAAGATGTTGCATTACAAATAGCTGTCACTGAGAATACTTATTTCTCTGAATAAGTATGAAATGGATGTGTGTAGTTTACATCAGTCTTAAGGTTTCCAAACATAGTTATGAATGGATTTAGATTAATCATTGTGGTCTTTGTTTCACCCACTACTGCTAAGGTCCTGTGGAATTTTTATGGCAGTCATAGACCAGGACACAAGGGATTTGGGTGAAGGGCAGAAACTGCATGTGGACCAATGAGATGTCTTGTCCTTCCTGGGCTTGGTATAAGAGTTCTTCTTATTGCCCTCTAAGAGGTGTCTGGCTGTTTTCTTAGCATCTTTATCTGATGGCGTTGGACAGTTTGTTTGTTTGTGTCAGTCTACCAAGATCCAATCAAAATGTAGCAAACCTTTGTCCACTGTTATGGACCGAGAGTGGCCGGGCCATAAACTGGGCCCTGGAATGTGCTGTTTACTACACCGCCGACTCCATGGACCTCAAGAGTGACGTCGCCGCTTCGAAGGTTTAATTCATTTGCAGCTTTATGAGTGATGTAATTTGTATCTGAGGCCAGGTCAATCAGGTTCCAACTTTTTGTCCAGCGTCCTTACCGCATCCTTTCTATCTGAAGTTTTCAGGGTCCTACATTTCTTGCAGAAATACAGCTTCTTGTGTTTGCATTCTCTACACACAATACAACCTACAGCTTATTCTTGTGTTTGCTGTCTTCAGCAGTTAAGAGAAGACAAACCCAGCAGGAAGGAGACTAGGTCTGACCCAAGGCATGCCAGAACAAGAGCCACCAAGTATTGTACAATACAACCTGTTGGGTCACTGCTCAATTTGATGGCTCTTGTTCTGGCATGCCTTGGGTCAGACCTGGTCTCCTTCCTGCTGGGTTTGTCTTCTCTTAACTACTCCAGCTGCTCATATATTGCCTCCTGCTCTTTGAGGAATTTGAGGTGCTTGTCGAAATGAGTTTTTGGTGCAACAACATTTTTCTCATCAGCAATTCCTTCTTTAGTGACCCCGGGAGTTTGCTCTCAATGGATTTTGTCACCAAGTGATTCTTCATGGCGCCGGTGTCTCCAAGCTCACTTAGGTCGTACAGGGCTTTTTCAACTGTTTGAATCAGCTCCACTATTTTCCTGGCTTGGTGACCTATTACTGGTGGCATAGCTTGCAACTCTTCCACAATTTCAAGGGCAATAGCAGCTTTATTCCCAAAGCGATTCCCCAGAACTCCAGAATTATCTGGCCACTTTATCATCGAGACTATCTAGCAGCTGAAATTTCTTCACCTCTTTTGACCCGGTTGGTTCACCTTGCCTCTGCAGAGCTTCCCACTCCTTCCTCCAGCTGTGAAAATCACATTTGCTTCCAGCAAACTTGGGAAGGGAAGTAGGCTTCAACTTGAAGGCTGCCCTTGGAGAACTGTGGGCTGTACCTGCTTCTCTCTCAGAATCCTGCTTGATTCTTGCTTGAATAAATTCAGCCTTTCTGGAAACCAGCTTGGGGAGACAAACCTCAAGCTTCCTCAGATGGCCGTTAAAGTTTTTTTGCTCAGCAGAAGGGGCCCAGCGATTCCACTGGACATGCGCTTCTCTTGCAGCTTTAACCAATCCTCCCAGGTGGCTCAGCATGAAATGGTATGCTTCCAGGTTCGCACATGGTTGAACAGAAAAGACCTGGATCCCCCAAACTGGCCCAGAGAATCTTCAAAATTAGACCTTTACCCTCCTTCAGTTTCTGGTCACATTCTCTTGCTGTCTTCTCTAGGTCAGCCTTTTGTTTCGAACTTAATGCTGGCACGTGATCAGGCTCCTGATCGATTGCTCCTGTCTCCTGTTTGCCTGTTTGCCTCCTGCCGGTCTGTAGCTAATACAGCCTTGCTTGCGTTTGAATCTCTATTTTGATATATCTTCTTTGTTCAACTGTTAAATATAACTTACTCATCACCATACATTGTTTAAATATTGCCTATCACGTTAAATTTGACATCGCTAGCTTTTAATCTAAATCACCATCACACTTTAGCATTTCGTTAGCCTGTTAGCTTGTCATCTCAGAAAACAGGAGACCCGGGTGCAGAGTTAACCCTCTAATGCATGAATTATGTTTTTGCATAAAAAAAAAAATATTTAATCTTATTTTCTTGAAGATTTAAGATAACAGATTAACAAACAAAAATTTTTTTTTTTAAAAACCCACCCCCTTAGCAGATTTTATTTTGTTGCCTCAGGGCAACGCTATGCAGTATAGGTAGTAAATCACAGAGAAAAATGTAAAATTGTCTCAATGTTTATTAGGAAAATCTAGAGGGAACTGGCACTCTTTTCAATTAATAATGGGTTTCAAATATTTAATTGTAGCATTTGGTCCATTTACACACATCAAACAGTGGTAATTTTCCTTTTAAAAACACTTCAAATATGTCTTAGCAAGTAAAAAGTATTTAATCTGACTAAAACTTATTCGTCAATCCATCAAACAGAGGTAGTTTTCTTTTTTCAAACACTATAGAACCTGTTTGAACAGTTCACTTTCTCACTCTAGAATGTACATTTCCTGAAGAAAATGTGAGTGGTGCTTGCCGTGGCAAAAAAAATCCTCTCGGATGCTACTGGGATGCAAAAAAGCCAAGCAACATGTCTGTAGGATGTTCTGGGGCTGAGATATGGCTTATTAATGTGTTTTTTACTGTTGCTAGGGTACTGTACATGGTTGCTACGATGTGTCTATACAGTTCTTGGGGTGATATTTAAAGACTATTGGCCAGTCTAAGTCAAAAGAGCCCACCCTCATGACTGTACGATGTTCTGGGGCTGAGATATGGCTTCTTTATGTTGCAATACGGTTGCTAGGGTGCTCTAAATGGTTGCTTGGGTGTGGCTATACAGTTAATGGGGTAATATTGAAAGACTATTGGCCAGTCTGAGTCAAAAGAGCCCAACTCTGTATTTCTACAATGCTCTGGTACTGAGATATGGCTCGTTAATGTTGATATATGGTTGCTAGGGTGCTGTAACTGGTTGCTAGGGCGTGGCTATGAAGTTATTATTATTATTTTACCATATTGTGCACAAATAACATGTAATGATGTGTGATAACATCCAAACACATTGTCAGCAAAGTCCTCCATAAAAAGTACCCCTTATCGCATAACGTTGCCCCGAGGCAACAAGAAGAAAAACTGAATTTCTAAACATGTTAAATTAAAAAAAAGTTAATAAAACTTGACAAACAACTTCTCTACACCTTCATGCACATACATATATTTTTTATTTACAGTTCATGTCATTGTAAATAAGATTACTGAAGCAAATAATCTTACCTTCTTCTCACACCATGTGCTCATGTGACCACATGTCAGAAAAGGAAGCCCCGCCTTCAAATGATGCTTGATAGTGACTCCCACACCTTATTGGACCATTCTATAGCAATCATTTGACCATTTTGATTGGTTGCAATTATTTAAAGAAACATGTACTGGAAATTAAACTTAAAAACACTTTCCGTTGCCTGAGAGCAACGCTATGCAGTAGAGGGTTAATTAGTTGGATTAGTAAATAGTGTCCAGCAAACAATTGTGGTAAGTTGGATTAATCAACAAACACGGTAAGTCATGTCATCTCCTGTCATTGTCACTTGCACGGCATGCTGCATGTTCAGTATAGGCTTCTCCGCTGGCAAACAGGGCTTCACATGTGATAAATGTAAGGAGATAGTTAGGCTGACGGAGAAGATTTCAGAATTAGAAACACACATCCATACTTTATCTGAGAGTAGTGAGGATGTAACAGCTTTAGATACTGATTTGGATGCGAATAGCTTAGTGAACTCTGTACATTCTTCGGTTCCGGCTGCAGGGCCCCCGCAGCAGGGAAATTGGGTAACGATGAGACGGCATTGTTGCAGATAAAAAAATCACTTTTCCGTTTCGGTTAGAACATCAAACAGGTTCTCCCCTCTCAGTGAAGCACCCACTGAGTATCCTGTTGAAAGTGCCCTAGTCATTGGCGATTCTATTACACGGAACGTGAAAATAGAGACACCAGCCACCATAGTCACATGTTTACCGGGAGCCAGAGCGCCTGACATCAAAGCAAATTTAAAAGTGCTGGCTAAAGCTAATCGTAAATTCTCTAAGATTATTATTCACGTCGGTACTAATGATGTTCGACTTCGCCTGTCGGAGATCACCAAAATTAACATTAAAGAGGTGTGTGAACTCGCTAGTACGATGTCAGAGGCTGTTTATTGTTCTGGACCGCTCCCTGTAAAAAGGAGTGATGAGATGGTTAGCAGACTATCATCACTCAATGGCTGGTTGTCTAAGTGGTGTCTGCAAAATAACATACGGTTCATAGACAATTGGAAAAGTTTTTGGAGCAGACCTGACCTGTTGAAGAAGGATGGCATCCATCCCTCTTGGGGTGGTGCCGCTCTTCTCTCTAGTAATCTGGCACATAGTCTTAGAGCTAAACCTTGACTCACTAGGGCCCAGGTCAGGAAGTAGACAAACTGGCTAAACCGACCGTCTGCTCGCTGTCTCACGTCACCGGAGTCAGATAAATCCCAGCACATAGAGACTCTTTCACCTAGATATTATCATATAGAGACTGTGTCTGTTCCCCAAATTAGTAAATACAAAAAACAATCAAAACCATTCAACAGTAAAAATTTAATTGATGTCCAACAAATAAACAACAGATATAATACAGATGAACAATTGATAAAGCTTGGGTTGCTGAATATTAGATCCCTTTCCCCAAAAGCGCTTATTGTTAATGATATGATTACAGATAATAATTTACATGTGCTGTGTTTGACAGAAACCTGGCTAAAACCTGACGACTACATTACTTTAAATGAGTCCAACCCCCAAGATTATTGTTATAAACATGAGCCGCGTCTGAAAGGTAAAGGGGGAGGGTTTGCTGTAATTTATAATAATATCTTCAGTATTATTCAGAAGTCTAGTTTCAAATATAATTCCTTCAAAGTTTTGGTGCTTTATGTAACGCTATGTAGTGTACATGATAAACCCCGTTTAATATTTGTTTTAGCTACTGTATACAGGCCACCAGGTCATAATACAGACTTTATCAAAGAATTTGCTTTAGTTAGTACTGGCCGTAGATAAAGTACTAATTGTTGGTGATTTTAATATCCATGTAGACAAGGAAAAAGATGCATTGGGATTAGCATTTAAAGACATTCTAAACTCTATTGGAGTTAGGCAACACGTGTCAGGACCCACTCATCGCCATAATACTTTAGACCTAATATTGTCACATGGAATAAATGTTGATACCGTTGAAATTCTGCAGCAGAGCGATGACATCTCAGATCATTACTTAGTATCATGTATACTTAATTTAGCTAAGGTTGCCAAGCCGCCCCCTCGCTTCAAAAATGGCAGGACAATCACTGCCGCCACTAAAGATTGCTTTTTAAATACTCTTCCTCATCAGTATCATCTCCTCAGCATCCCAGATAGCTTAGAAGAACTCGATGTTGCAACAGAAACTATTGACTCTCTCTTATCCAGTACTTTAGACACAGTTGCTCCCCTGCGCTTAAAGAAGATTAAAGAAAATAGTCCAACGCCGTGGTACAACGAGCACACTCGGGCCTTAAAACAGCAGCCAGAAAAATGAGCGCAGCTGGAAGAAAACAATACTAGACGTCTTTCATAATTCGTGGAAAGAGCACATGATCGCATACAGAAAGGCCGTAAAAACTGCTAGATCTGCTTATTTCTCGACTCTCTTGGAAGAAAACAAACACAACCCTAGGTATTTATTCGATACAGTGGCTAAATTAACCAAAAATAAAGCTTCAACTTCTGATGTTTGTAAACAGCACAGCAGTAATGACTTTACGAACTTCTTTACATGTAAGATTGATATTTGGAAGAAAATTAACCATGCAGCCGTCTACTACAGTATCACATCAGACAGAGAGCATTGTAGCATCACTGAGGAAAAATTACACTCATTCACTGCTATAGGAGAAGAAGAATTGGCAAAACTCGTTATATCATCAAAATCAACAACATGTATGCTCGACCCTATACCGACTAGGCTATTAAAAGAGATGCTACCAGAGGTCATAGATCCTCTTCTTAATATCATTAATTAATCTTTGTCATTAGGATATGTACCAAAAACTTTTAAGTTGGCTATTATTAAACCACTTATTAAAAAAACGCAACTTGATCCTACAGAATTAGTCAATTATAGACCAATAGACCATCTCAAATCTACCCTTTCTGTCAAAAATACTTGAAAAGGCAGTGTCTTCACAATTATGTTCCTTTTTAGAAAGAAATGGTATCTGTGAGGATTTCCAGTCAGGATTTAGACCGTATCATAGTACTGAGACTGCTCTCATCAGTTACAAATGATTTACTCTTATCATCTGATCGTGGCTGTATCTCTCTATTAGTGTTGCTCGATCTTAGCGCTGCATTTGATACTATCGACCACAACATTCTTTTGAATTGACTCGGAAATTATGTAGGTATTAGTGGAATTGCTTTGTCATGGTTTAAATCATACCTATGTGACCGTTATAAGTTTGTAGCAGTAAATGAAGAGATGTCACACCGATCACAAGTTCAGTATGGAGTACCGCAGGGCTCAGTGCTAGGACCGCTGCTCTTCACCCTGTACATGCTACCACTGGGAGATATCATTAGGAAGCATGGCGTTAGTTTTCATTGTTATGCTGACGATACTCAGCTCTATTTTTCTTCACGCCCTGAAGAAACTTACCAATTCACAAGATTAATGGAATGCATAGCTGATATAAAACATTGGATGACCAGTAATTTCCTGCAACTCAATTCAGAAAAAAATGAATTTTTAATTATTGGACAAAAAATCTCCAAAGGTAGTAACCTAGAATACTGTCTAACACTTGATGGCTGCTCTGTCAAGTCCTCGTCGTCAGTGAGGAACCTGGGTGTGCTCTTTGATACCAATCTTTCGTTTGAAAGCCACGTTTCTAGCATCTGTAAAACTGCATTCTACCTTTTTTGTGTCCTTGGTCTTGGCCATGTTAGTAGTTGGATTCTTACTGATTGTATGGGGTGGACAGGTGTCTTTATGCAGCTAATGTCCTCAAACAGGTGCATCTAATTTAGGACAATAAATGGAGTGGAGGTGGACATTTTAAAGGCAGACTAACAGGTCTTTGAGGGTCAGAATTCTAGCTGATAGACAGGTGTTCAAATACTTATTTGCAGCTGTATCATACAAATAAATAGTTGAAAAATCATATATTGTGATTTCTGCACCCACGATGACAATTTCAGACCCCTCCATGATTTCCAAGTGGGAGAACTTGCAAAATAGCAGGGTGTTCAAATACTTATTTTCCTCACTGTACATGTTTCTCACATATTATGGTAGCCCAGTTTGTGCTGAATACAGTGTAATTACACTTTGGCCATTAATGTGTTTATAAGCAACTGAAAAAAACACAAATGTCAGAGCATGTCAAAACTTCTAAAGGGCCCAAAAACAGCTCAGACTCCTAGGGGTTAACAGATGGGAAATAATTTGCACATTAACAGTATATTGGATCCGTGCATTTTGTCTTAAAGTGACAGCAGACTAATATTCCTGCTGCCGTCTGTCAGTAATGTTAACCACACAACAAAAGACAAAGAAAATGTGTCTTTTTTAAAAAAAATTTCTATTGATAAAGGCTGTCCCTTTTTATTATTATTATTATTATTATTTTATTTCACAGGAATTCTATATATTCATCTCTGAGCTGTTCCTAATCACCTCTAAGAGAGGGAATGAAATATGTTGCTTGCCAGTAAATAATGAATTGTCAATTCATGACAATCGGAGCACCGTTAGTACAAACCACTGCATACCAGAAACACCACACAAGACTCCACAAGATTTTTGGAGATGCTCTGACTCACTATTTGGCCCTTGTCTATTTGTGTGTCTGATTGGAATCTTATCTAAAATTATTGACTGTCCACACTGTTCAGATCTGATATGTGTGTTCATGCTGTTCTTCCATTTTCCGGAATATCTACTTTGGTTTCTATGGAAATGTTGTATTAGTTGGTATACGCCAAAAACAACAACAACTGCAACATGGAGGGGTTTGCAATACAGATGTTGTCTTATTTACAACATAACTATGTGTAGCCGCTGCACATGACTACTGCGTCTTCTGAGGCAGCAGCAGAAATGGAGGAGGCTGGTATGGCTTTATTTCATCCTGTCATCTCCACCGGTTGTCATATTCTGTTCGTCCGGCACTTTGTGTGGCTATCAGAGGTATTACGAGGCGAATAGCAGCAATGGGCACTCAAATCTCTAAATTATTACTGATTCCAAAAGATGACTACTACGGCACCTAGAATTAGAAAAGCCCAAGGGGCACAGGTTCGATTTCTCATGACATGACCAGGAGGCTTGGGTACCGTGTATAAAATTTGTACTTCTTTATTAAATAATAAAGTAGTTAGTTAAAATTATGCTCATTCAATAGATCACACATAACCGAGGGAAGGTTCCACACAGCAAGCAGCAACACCCGCTGTAAAACAACAATTATCAGATACAAAAAGAAACGAAAACGGACACACCACAACAAAAGAGCTGGGCTTATGACTAGGGCAGCAGGCTTGACACTGGGCTTCAGTAATGCCCGTAGTAATAATAATACTAACCACACGTGCCCCAAACCACACACACTCCAAAGGATTCATGGCAACTCCACGCCACTCTGGTGAACAGTGAGATAACCACGGGAAAGGTCAGCCTGCCCTCTCCAGGCCCCAGCTCCAGCACAGGGAAAGGAGGAAGAAAGAAAAAGTTACAGCATATAAAAAGAACATCTAATCAACAAACCGTTAAATGCAAAAAAACAAAAACAAAAAAAAAGCTAGCCTATTACAACAACCACAAATAAGTTACAGCAAAACAAACATCCACAAAATGGAACAAAATCAGTGAAAGCAACACTGAACAATTGCAAACAAGCGTTACTGTTTGCAACAAATTAATGAAGACAGAACCAAAACAATAAAGGCAAAAACAACGGTACTGATTACAATAAATTAATAAAAGGCAAAACAAAATAAACAAGACAAGTTAATGAATACAAATTAATACATGCAAAGCAAATTAGTAAACGCCAAGCAAGCGTTACCATATAAAGCAAAATAAATGAAGCCAAAACAAAAGAAAACACAATAGATGCAAAACAAATTAATATAGGGAAACAAAATGGAAACGGCAAAACAAGCGTTACCAAATGCGACGCAAACTTAATGGATGCAAAACATGCATTTAACAAATGCAAAGCAAAAGTTACTAAATACAAAACAAATTAATAAAGAAAGAAAATAAGAAAATAAAAAGGCACAACAAAATAATGGAAGCAAAACAAAGGTAAAGACAAATTAATGAATGCAACTCAAGTTATTCAACAAAATGAAATTAAAGCAAAACAGCAGTGTTGAAGGTGCAAGCCATGAAAAACTAGAAGCAAAACAGGCACGCTCACAGAATGGTTTAAACTCCTAAAACACACAATAAGATTTATAACAACCAAGTTACCTTCATGAGGGCCAAAGGGAAGTAGGAGTGAGTTGTACGTACCGAATCGTGCAAACCACATCCTCTATCCGGCAGCCACCACTTTATTCGATCACATGCAGATGGCAGAAGTCACCCAAAAAGGCATCACATGCAGTTCGTAGGTACAGAGAAGCGCAACGGCAAAGTAACAGTTGTCAACCATCCGTGGGTGCAACAAGCACTAAAACAAACGCCAGCTCCACCAAAATTACTATTAGCAGACAACAAACATTTAAAATAACTTTTAGCATCTACCACACGGACAACCACGGAGAAAACACCCATACATACCTCTCGTGCAACGCAACGAGACATCGGAAGTGGGATCAGCTGAGTATGACGCTACACCCGTTTACCGTACCTCACGCCTTATTACAGTCCCGACTAGAACACCATCGCAAATGTTACCTAGGGGGCGTGGTCAAAAGGACCACAGCAATAATCTGCATTCCACCACATTTGCAATTGCAAATTGGATTTCAACTGACAGTCTGAATGTAGCCAAAGTCTCTCAGATCTTTTTGCTTGCTCAATTTTTTTCTTGCTTCCAACACATGGAATTCTTTTTCCTGCTTCCAACACATGAAATTCTACAACTGATTGTTCACTTGCTGCCTAATATATCCCACACCTTAATAGGTGTCACTGTAATGATGTAATACATTTTAGTTACTTCACCTGAGTGGTTTTAATGTTGTGGCTAATCAATGTATAAATAAGTTCTGGTAGTAAAATCTAAATTAATTAGCTACATTTGAAGCCATTGTAAATGTTAAGAAATGCACACCGGTGACTGTCAGGGGCACCTTTGTCCCCTGGGCTTCAGCAAGTCTTTTCCTATTTGAAAACATATTAAACATATACAGTTGCAAGAAAAAGTATGTGAACCTCTTGCAGAATCTGTGAAAATGTAAATAATTTTAACAAAATAAAAGAGATTATACAAAATGCGTAATACATTTTTTATTTAGTGCTGTCCTGGATAAGATATTTTACATCAAACAAAAATTGACATATAGTCCACAAGAAAAAAAAAGTCCTGAATTTATTAAAATATCCTGGTCAAAAGTTTATGAACCATTGATTCTTAATACTGTGTCATTACCTGAATGATCCACGGCTGTTTTTTGTTTTGTAATGGTTGTTCTTGAGTCCCTTGTTTGTCCTGAGCAGTTAAACTGCCCAATGTTCTTCAAAAAAAAATCCTCCAGGTCCTGCAAAATCTTCAGTTTTCCAGCAGCTTTTGCATATTTGAACCCTCTCCAGCAGTGACTGTATGATTTTGATATTCATCTTCTCACACTGAGGACGATTGAGGGAGTCAAACACAACTATTAAAAAAGGTTCAAACATTCAAAAGGTTCAGACTGAAGATTTTTTCAATTAAGTACTTTCAATTTAGTACTGCCCTTCAGAAGCAACAGAAGATACTTACTTTTTTTCCCGGAAGACAAATTAAGTACAATTTTCCTTGATCTTCAAACTCAATAAGTTTTCACCCCCGGCTCTTAATGCATCATGTTTCCTTCTGGAGCATCAGTGAATGTTTGAACCTTTGTTAATAGTTGCGTTTGAGTCCCTCAATTGTCCTCAGTGTGAAAAGATGGATCTCAAAATCATACAGTCACAGCTGAGAGGGTTCAAATATGCAAAAGATGCTGGAAAACTGAAGAATTTGCAGGACCTGGAGGATTTTTTTGAAGAACATTGTGCAGTTTAACTGCTCAGGACAAACAAGGGACTCAAAAACAACCATCACACAACCAACAAACAGTTGTGGATAATCCAGGTAACGACACAGTATTAAGAATCAATGGTTCATAAACTTTTGAACGGGGTCATTTTAATAAATTCAGCTGTTTTGTCTTGTGAACTATATGTAAACATTTTTATATAAAATGTCTTATTCAGGACAGTACTAAATAAAAACTAACATGTATTTTGTATGATCTCTTTTATTTAGTTAAAATTACCTTTTCATAGATTCTGCAAGTGGTTCACATACTTTTTCTTGCAACTGTATATACAGTACTATTTCAATGCAGCCACTAGGCCTCTCCCCAGTGTAGACCCCTAGGCTTTAGTCCATGTAAGCCTGTGGGTTAATGCACCTGGTGACTCTTTCCTTCTAAATGAATGTGCCTAGTTGCTACATTGCTGATAAACAAGCCTGCAGTTATGCTAAAGAACTTTAGTACTATATTATTCAGCTGTTGTAATGGTTAATTTCTTCTTGTTTCTCAGGGGAATGAAGCCTGCTGAGGCGGAAATGAACTTCTTGGAAAATGCTAAGAAACTCTCCATGTACGGGGTTGACCTGCATCATGCTAAGGTACATCAAAATCACCTAATACAATCTGTAATTTGAACTGCTATAGACACTATTACAGCAAGTAGTTTCTAATGATTGTCATTAGTGTCTACAGAACTTTACACTTCATTTAAATATATCTGTATATATTTTAATATACATTTAAAGTATAGTTAGCAATAGGTCTCTTCTTACAGTAGTAGTTGTGTAAATTACCTGACTGTACATTTAATAATCACCCTTTCTTTCTGAGGCAGGATTCAGAAGGGATTGATATCATGCTGGGCGTGTGCTCCAATGGTCTATTAATTTATCGTGACAGGCTGAGAATCAATCGCTTCGCCTGGCCAAAGATCCTCAAGATATCATACAAAAGGAGTAACTTCTACATCAAGATCCGCCCTGGAGAGGTAATCAGATCTTTTCAGATCTTTTCTCTTAGTGCTGAACCGTGAAAATTTCCCAAATGTGTAAGTGCTTGGATTTTGATCACATAAAGTACCAAAATAGTTATGGTCTCATACATCACTTATATTCAAGTCATGTCACCTTTATTTTATATAGCCCTTTATACAATACAGATAGTTTCAAAGCAAGCAGCTTTTCAGTGATAAACAAGAAAATAATTATTGAATTCAATTCTGTTGTAAAGCAGCTCTAAAAATACAACAGTGTCATTTTTCAGATAAAGTCAGTGCAGTGTTCATTCACTTCAGCTAAATCACTATGAAGTTCATCAATTATGAAATGAGTTCAATTCAGCTAAAAAGCTGATTTTTTTCTGGAGAAAACAGTGATTTCATCATCCAGCTCAGCTCAGTTCTCATCCAAAATTGTCAGTGCAGTCAAGTCAATAATATTGCTGAATAGTAAGTGTCCCCAATAAAGCAAGCAAAGGCGACATTGGCAAGGAACCCTTACTTCGCATTGTAGCGAATTAGCTCAGATGGAAAATATTAACGATTATTCATAACTCATTATGATTATTCATTATGATTAATTATGAACATCTGAATCAGTTAAATAGATTAACTTGTTGTAGCTACATTAACATTACAATCAATCGATCAGTTCATCCTGTGAATGCTCAGTTTTGATTAATTAATTCTAAGAAAATTATATTTTTCATGATCACAGAAAAATAATTCTTCCTTTGTATTTACATAAGCGATTAGAGTGCATCAATCATTTAAGTGACAATTTGTTTGCAGCAGGGAGTCAGAACCAAACATATATTGTGTACAAACTTGAATAACTAATTCACGGACAAGATTAAACAGACATAAAACATACATACACAAAAGATCTACATGATAAGAGGCAAAGTTAGAGTGGTTGGAAGAACCGTGTCAGAACAGATGGATGAAGTTATGCAAAGAGTCTAAAACCTGAGAGAACCATCATTGATAAGCTCCTTTGTCTGAACAAAGGGGTTTACAGTTTTACTAACTACATAGCGATTTGTATTTTGTGGTACGTTACTTGCATTTGCCTGGGAAACGGTCCAGATACACAGTCGCAGGAGAAAGTCTTGATGGTTCTGTCCGATGGGTTTGCAGCTGCGATCGTTTCCTTCTGTGTTGAGTGAAGGAACGATGGTGAACTTGCATGGTTGTTTCGACACCGTCGAGGTTGAGGAAGTTGCACATGGCGTGAGAAGTTTGGGCCACCACCGGAAATGTGGTGGCATCGAGTTTCCTGTCCCACACACGCACATGGCTCTAAGTAAACACTTTCTTTACGATTTTTCACAATTTTTAACGATGTCCTACTCTTATTATCTGTATGACTAAAATTATGGAGTATTATATCCTCTGCTCGTTCGCGTGGGTGCCTTACACGCACACAACCTATTCCAGCATTGCAAACTTGACATCACAGCCTGTTCATTATCAAAATAAAATAGTCAACCTAACATATAAAAAGTTACAGAGCTCAGTTTAAATAGTTGCCTACAATTTATGCCATTCAGTGTGAGCACCGCCTCTCCGCTGTGGTGTTTCCAAGCACATTTTTGTGCATGTGAATAGGATGGTTTTTCCATCAGTATTGGGACGCGAGTGAAAAAAGCCTACACTGAAAAAAATGATTCGTTGAATTTACTACATTTTTTTTATCGTAAGTGGTCGCAATCAATTTATTTTATCTCAATTTAAATAAAAACACATGCAATTCTCATAAAACCAAATCCTTTTTTTAAATTAAAATAAAAAAACGCAATTTAAATTATTTAAACGAGCACAAATTAATTATGCTTAATTTAATCGGGCCATAATCATTTTTTTCAGTGTATAATAAATAATCGTGAGCCTAACGCTGTTTATTTTCAGATTCTCATTAAGTCAAGTCAAGTCAACTTTATTTATATAGCGCTTTTAACAATGTAGATTGTTTCAAAGCAGCTTTACAGTGTTAAACAGGAAAATAATGCAGCATAATTTTATTCAGCTGTATAGCCATTCTGGAAAAAACGCTGATGTCATCAGTTCATTTCAATTATCATACAGTGACAGTGTGGGCTTTAGATCAATAATTCGATCAGTAATTTAGTTTAAATGGTTAATTTAGTTTATTAATTAGATTTATTTCGATGTTTAGTTGAAAAATTTAGTGTCCCCAACTGAGCACGCCAAGCCAGAGGCAACAGTGGCAAGGAAACCAAAACCCCATCAGGTGACCTAATGGAGAAAAATAAACCTTGGGAGAAACCAGGCTCAGTCGGGGTGCCAATTCTCCTCTGGCCAATTAACAAACAGCGTATTATTATTATTATTATTATTATTATTCTGGCAGCTTTACAGCTCAGAGGTCATAATAGATCAGAATATTCGAGGGACCGGGGGCAACATGCTGGAGACGGGTTTATTGAGGATGATGTTGATTAAATAATTATTAAAGTGCAATATTCGAATGATCGGAAGCAACACGCTGGAGACGGGTTTATTGAGGAGGACATATCGATTTAAGTATTATTTAATTGTAATATTAGAACAATCTGAGTCAACACGCCGGAGACGGGTTTATTGAGATGCCGTGTCGATGAGACAGTTGCAGGGGGAGTCTAATCACGGTCTCTGCAGACACTTCGGGGTCCTGTGTTGGTCATCTCTGGGCGCAGGTCCACCATCTGAACTGGATACGGCCCGGATCCGGCTGACTGCAGTAAACCTCGGGATAAAACAGAGAGACTATCATTAGCGTAGATGCCATTCTTCTGATGATGTAACGAGTACATCAGGTGTTATGGGAAGTGTTCCCGGTTCCGGCTGACCTAGTTAATGCAGCCTAACAATCATTTCATTGAAAAAGTGTTTTATGTGTATGCCACAGTAAAGAGATGTGTTTTTAGTCTAGATTTAAACTGACAGAGTGTGTCTGCTTCCCGAACAATGTTAGGAAGACTATTCCAGAGTTTCGGAGCTAAATAGGAAAAGGATCGACCGCCTGCAGTTGATTTGGATATTCTAGGTATTATCAACTGGCCAGAATTTTGAGACCGCAGTAGACGTGATGGAGTATAATATGTTAAGAGCTCGCTCAAGTATTGGGGAGCTAAACCATTTAGTGCTTTGTAAGTAGTAAGTAAGATTTTAAAATTTATGCGATGTTTAATAAGCAGCCAGTGCAGTGTTGACAGAACTGGGCTAATATGGTCATACTTCCTGGTTCTAGTAAGAACTCGAGCTGCTGCGTTTTGGACCAGCTGGAGTTTATTTATTAAGCGAGCAGGGCAACCACCCAGTTGAGCATTACAATAATCTAGCCTTGAGGTCATGAACGCATGAACTAACTGTTCAGCATTTTGCATTGAGAGCATGTGCTGTAATTTAGATATATTTTTAAGATGGTAGAAAGCAGTTTTACAGATGCTAGAAACGTGGCTTTCAAGCGAAAGATTGGTATCAAAGAGCACACCCAGGTTCCTCACTGACGACGAGGACTTGACAGAACAGCCATCAAGTGTTAGACAGTATTCTAGGTTACTACTTGTGGAGCTTTTTTGTCCAATAATTAAAAATTCAGTTTTTTCTGAATTGAGTTGCAGGAAATTACCGGTCATCCAATGTTTTATATCAGCTATGCATTCCGTTAATCTTGTGAATTGGTAAGTTTCTTCAGGGCGTGAAGAAATATAGAGCTGAGTATCGTCAGCATAACAATGAAAACTAACGCCATGCTTCCTAATGATATCTCCCAGTGGTAGCATGTACAGGGTGAAGAGTAGCGGTCCTAGCACTGAGCCTTGTGGTACTCCATACCGAACTTGCGATCGGTGTGACATATCTTCATTTACTACTACAAACTGATAACGGTCGCATAGGTATGATTTAAACCATGATAAAGCAATTCCACTAATACCTACATTATTTACGAGTCTATTCAAAAGAATGTTGTGGTCGATAGTATCAAATGCAGCGCTAAGATCGAGTAACACTAATAGAGAGATACAGCCACGAACGGATGATAAGAGTAAATCATTTGTAACTCTGATGAGAGCAGTCTCAGTGCTATGATACGGTCTAAATCCTGACTGGAAATCCTCACAGATACCATTTCTTTCTAAAAAGGAACATAATTGTGAAGACACTGCCTTTTCAAGTATTTTTGACAGAAAGGGTAGATTTGAGATTGGTCTATAATTGACTAATTCTGTAGGATCAAGTTGCGGTTTTTTAATAAGTGGTTTAATAATAGCCAACTTAAAAGTTTTCGGTACATATCCTAATGACAAAGATGAATTAATGATATTAAGAAGAGGATCTATGACCTCTGGTAGCATCTCTTTTAATAGCCTAGTCGGTATAGGGTCGAGCATACATGTTGTCGATTTTGATGATTTAACGAGTTTAGCCAATTCTTCTTCTCCTATAGCAGTGAATGAGTGTAATTTTTCCTCAGTGACACTACAATGCTCTGTCTGATGTGATACTGTAATAGACGGCTGCATGGTTAAAAAACTTTTCCTAATATTATCAATCATGTGAAGAAGTTCATAAAGTCATTACTGCTGTGCTGTTTACAATCATCAGAAGTTGAAGCTTTATTTTTGGTTAATTTAGCCACTGTATCGAATAAATACATTGGGTTGTGTTTGTTTTCTTCCAAGAGAGTTGAGAAATAAGCAGATCTAGCAGTTTTTACGGCCTTTCTGTATGTGATCATTTGCTCTTTCCACGAATTACGAAATACCTCTAATTTTGTTTTCTTCCAGCTGCGCTCCATTTTTCTGGCTGCTGTTTTAAGGGCCCGGGTGTGCTCGTTGTACCACAGCATTGGACTATTTTCTTTAATCTTCTTTAAACGCAGAGGAGCAACTGTGTCTAAAGTACTGGAAAAGAGAGAGTCAATAGTTTCTGTTGCAACATCGAGTTCTTCTATACTATCTGGGATGCTGAGCAGATGATACTGATGAGGAAGATTATTTAAAAAGCAATCTTTAGTAGCGGCAGTGATTGTCCTGCCATTTTTGAAGCGAGGGGGCAGCTTTGCAACCTTAGCTAAATTAAGTATACATGATACTAAGTAATGATCTGAGATATCATCGCTCTGCTGCAGAATTTCAACGGTATCAACATTTATTCCATGTGACAATATTAGGTCTAAAGTATGATTATGGCGATGAGTGGCTCCTGTGTTGCCTAACTCCAATAGAGTTTAGTGTGTCTTTAAATGCTAATCCCAATACGTCTTTTCCGTTGTCTACATGGATATTAAAATCACCAACAATTAGTACTTTATCTACGGCCAGTACTAACTCTGATAGAAAATCAGCAAATTCTTTGATAAAGTCTGTATTATGCCCTGGTGGCCTGTATACAGTAGCTAACACAAATGTTGAACAGGTTTTATCATTTACACTACATAGCGTTACATAAAGCACCAAAACTTCGAAGGAATTATATTTGAAACTAGACTTCTGAATAATACTGAAGATATTATTATAAATTACAGCAACCCCTCCCCCTTTACCTTTCAGACGCGGCTCATGTTTATAACAATAATCTTGGGGGTGGACTCATTTAAGGTAATGTAGTCGTCAGGTTTTAGCCAGGTTTCTGTCAAACAGAGCACATCTAGATTATTATCTGTAATAATATCATGAACAATAAGCGCTTTTGGGGAAAGGGATCTAATATTCAGCAATCCAAGCTTTATCAATTGTTCATCTGTATTATATCTTTTGTTTATTTGTTGGACATCAATTACATTTTTACTGTTGAATGGTTTTGATGTTTTTTTGTATTTACTAATTTGGGGAACAGACACAGTCTCTATATGATAATATCTAGGTGAAAGAGTCTCTATGTGCTGGGATTTATCTGACTCCGGTAACGTGAGACAGCTAGCAGACGGTCGGTTTAGCCAGTTTATCTGCTTCCTGACCTGGGCCCTAGTGAGTCAAGGTTTAGCTCTAAGACTATGTGCCAAATTACTAGAGAGAAGAGCGGCACCACCCCAAGAGGGATGGATGCCATCCTTCTTCAACAGGTCAGAAGAAGGATGGCATCCATCGATAAAATTAAATGATTTAGTTTTGGCTTTATAGTTATATACTTATATTTTTTAATTCTTGATCTGTTCTGAATACAGTTACATTTAAAGGATGTTGTAACGTGTTGTGTCCGGAGGAAAATCGGGATAGCTCACGTAACTGGAGTTATTGTAGACACGAAGGCAATGGACATTTCACAGCTCCACTTTATTCCCTGTGAAACTCGCGTAGCAGTCCGTCACAAACGCTATACCATCTACATCGTTACTTAATCAACAAAACAACTTGATTTGAGCAACAGAAAATAACCCGCATACATGGGAGTGCTCGAGGTGCAGTGTGCACATTCAATGCATTGAAATCTGCTGACAGTTCAACAGGGAGCTCTTAAAGGGGCCACACCATATTCCTACTCGTTACAATTTGAGGTGGAATAAGGGGAACTAAAATAATCTATATCTATGTTTGAAGTGTTTATAATGTGTGTAGTACATTATAATATTTTGCTTTATTTACCGGTAATATTTCTGAATGCAATCAAATGTGACTTATATGTGACTTCCCTGTTTTTTTCAACCAAACGATTAATTGGTTAAAATTCTTGTTGGTTAACGGTTAACCAATTAATTAGCGTCCCATATATAGGCTTAGCTATCAAATTAGTGCACAATCAACTTTGCGTTGCGAATATGCATTTATAATTAAAAGCGTTTGTGTGGAAAAGTGCTGAGCTGAATTTTTGTGCCATCTAGTGGTTTAATGGAGAATACTTATATACAATTGGTAATTTGACTCTAATTTTATGCTTGGCTTGATTTGTTTGAAAGTAAATGGCTGTAGGCCTATATAATATGGGTCGTGAAAAATAAAGTTTGAAAACCACTGGTCTAATTAGCTTGAAATTACTGGAGGATTATAGAAACAAACACTTCAATTGGTTAAGACATCAAGTAGGATGATAAATTATTATTTTTTTCTTTTTATAATCTGAGCTCAAAGATAGTAGTGTGCTTAATGGGTACATGAGCTTAATAGGTACGTTTACCCCTATAGAACAGTTTTTCTATAAATTAATTCAGAAAAGTGTTATGCTTAACCAAGGAAGAACTGGAATGAGGACTCAATACACGGGTTTCCTGTTTACAAACATTACAGGGTGCGTGCGCATCCTGGAGGCAGAAAGACCGATCGCTCAGCTGGTCCGCTACTGCAACAACCTTAAGTATTGAAGCTTTCCTTATTGTTTGTATAACTGCTGACTCAATAAAACGTGATTTTAGTTGGATCTGTTTGTCTGTCTTTAATTTTGCAGTGTTGCTGTGATACATGTATGAATGATAATGATAATTTTTTGGCAAACGCATGCTTCCCCCTAGGTATGTTAAACATCAGGCACCCAGCACTGGCTCTGTTGGTACAATTAACCACGCAGCAACTCCTTGGCATTTTGACTTACAGACACGCCGCTACTAACCTACAACACGAGAGGTTTCTTCTTTCTGCCTCTCGGGTGCGTGCGCAAGCAGTGATGACGTCGCCGAGAAATCCATGTATTGCAGAAGAACTTAATATTTATTAACAAATAAAACATAATAACAAAACAAAAACCCTCGAGGGGGAAAACATAAAACTAGAAATACATCAACATAAAACATACCAAGACGGGATCACGGGGAAAACGGGAGACATCAGACAACGTACCGACAAGGACTGTGAACACAAGGGAACTTTAAAGGGGAATAAATCCGGAGGGAACAGGTGGGAGAAATCAAACACTAATCAGATAACAAGGGGGAGGGATAAGACAAAGACATTGCCCAAAATAACAACACACCACAGCTGTGTCCCAAAGTGAAGGGTGAACACTTCGAAGGCTGTGCACTTCGAAGGCCCGGCCAGGCCACGCCTTCGAAGTGCACGAAGGGCGAACCGAGGGACAGGGTTGCCAGGTCTGCACAACAAAACCCCTCCAATTGCTAATCAAAAGTAGCAGAATCACGGCCAAAATGTGGCAAAATATGCCAGAACGCGGGGGGCGCCCGTTAGAAATATTGCTAAAGTAAAGACAACTTAAACCTGTGGACTATAGGCTACAAACAACCCACATCAACAGTAAATGCAGCCCAATTCCAGAATTGGCAACACTGAACCGAGCATTGTTGAATGGGCTAGCATGTGTGTGACAACTGACAGCGGACGTTCGCAAGAAGATTTTAAAAAGAGAAATGGAGCAGAAAAGGTTTTTTTTTTTTTTTTTTTTGCTTTTTATGAGTTTTATTGGATTTTGACATGCTTCAAAGCCTGCGATGATGGGAGACCGGACCATAAGCACGTAAATCTGTAGCCTATGGTTAAATATTTAATCGTTAAGTTGCAACTATTGTTTATTATGTTAAATGTAACTGTTACAATATATTTTAAACATTTATACATTTACGTCCAAGTCTTTATTTAAGTACTTCTTTTTATTCAACTCACATCATCTCAGATGCATTGTACTTTTTATGACATGGCAGCCGTCGACCGATTCAGGCCCGCAAACCTGCCGACAGTGGAAATATGAACTCATCCCAGATGAAGATGATGTCCCGCTGGCACAGGCCTGGTCTCTATTGTGCATTATTCCCCATCCCGGTCCAGCTCCACAAGCGTCTCCCGCTCAGCTCAATTAAAGTGTAGCCTACATACAAATGTTTTCTTCTGTTTTAGCTGTTAGTTTAAATTTCTGTTGTTTCTGATGTTAAACTTAAGTTATATTGTAGGCCTATGAATAGTTGTAAAAAGTAGCCTTCTTTAAGTAATGTATAGACCAATTTATTTTCATTTAAACATTTTAATTTACATGACAAGAAAATATATGCATGAACATATGAACATATATGAATTTGTTTAATGTACAAATTATAACTTGCATTACAAAAATAAACAATGTACAGAACAACCACTTCTCTTTTATTTAGCCTATACACATTTCGAAAATGAACAATAGACAGCAATTACTTTGTCTCATTTACAAATAACTTGCATAAACAAATAAAAATAAAAATAATATAGAGAAATTGTTCTGTGCATCCCGGCCACGACTTTACATTCAGCCTTTGGAGGAGACTTTCGGTAGCCCTAATGGACTGTCGTCAGTGAGCGACATTAATTAATTAATTAATTAATTAATTAATTCATTCATTCATTCATTCATTCATTCATTCATTCATTCATTCATTCATTCATTCATTCATTCATTCATTCATTCATTCATTCATTCATTCATTCATTCATTCATTCATTCATTCATTCATTCACATAACTTTATTTTGCAGTACAGCAAGTAAAGTCAGCAGTTTTCGTTTATTTGCATTTTGACTTATAGTTTTGAGTGCCAGATGTCGCATTTGATTTAGCCTATTTTTGTCTGTGACATTTTTTAGCTACGGTGTTGACAGTATGATAAGAAAAATAAATAAATGATTGCATCGCCAACATAGCCTTTTACTTTTGTTATCCCCAGTCTCTCTCTTTCTGTAGGGGAAATTTAAAAGAGAGATCCTGGAAACGATATCTAAATTTAGCTGGATCGGTCGGGTCGGGAATAAAATAATTTATAGTGGGTGAGCACGGAGTGAATTTGAAGCGCGAGCGTGAGGGTGCAGTGCGGAATAGATTATTGCGGGAGCGGGACGAAAAAACAGCCCCGCGCAGATCTAATTTGTATTTAAAGAAAGTGCAGAAAAAAGAAAGATAAAAGAAAGAAAGAGCGAAAAGGGAGAGAATGGACTGATTCCTCTTCTTGAGAGAATGGTTGAGAAATAAATAACATTTATGCAAGTTAAAATTGGGAAATTAAAGTTTTGCCAGGTTGCTCAGGGCAGGGAACTGGGGACTGTGCGAATGCACTAAACATTTTGTTTACTTCAAGTTCAAGCGGTTGCGCTGTTGTGTTCAATAGTATCCAGTCTAGACTGGCTGACCGCTACCGTCTTTCACTGGGAAATTGAATCCCGCGCCGCAAGAAATCTGATCGAGTGCCGCGGGAATGCGGACCAGTCAAATCCTGTAGTCACCAGTGTGCTATGAATTCTGGGATAGGGTAGGCTGCGAAGTTGTGGGAAGGTTCCATCTGCTGTACCCTTCCTTTGTCTGAGAAATGGAGGGCGCATTTTGAAGTCGCTTTCGACTTGCGGCAGCCTGCGTTCCGCCGCTGTGACGCAATCACACTTCAAATGCGGCCTTTAGAGGTGCAGCTTTCACATTGGGACACCCTTGGTAGTGGCGCTGTGACGCAATCGCACTTCAAATCCCCTCCTATGGGCAACAGCAAGCGATAGCAAAGGTGCAGAAAGATCAGACACACCCCCAGCAGTGGTGGGCTCTGGTTGTTTGTGTCCCCTGGAGTGATGGTCGTTCCATGGCAGATAATGCAGACAGTAGCCAAGTTCAGGTCTCTGAGCTTGTGCAGCAGGTGCCCTGACAGTGTGTCACCTGTCATCCTGAAGTCAGTTTGTGTGGGGCAGGTGTCTGCCTAGGGTTTCAGGAAGTGGTTAGGGGGCTGTATGGCCTGAAGAGGGTTCTTAGACCGACCTAGTGCTGGTGGCAGGAGGGCAGTAGGTGGAGTGGTTAAATTGGGCCGGGGCTCTCCGGGGCTCAGCCCCGGCACATAAGCCTGCTCGTTTGTGTCCTGATGTGCCCGTTTGCAGTCAGTTGCCTACTGGAAATTATGTCACATAAATATTTGATGAAAGTGATGCTTTTGAAAACATATTTCTGACAATAAATAAAGATTTAAAAAAAAAATGGCATGTCTATTTTGTCTCAGCGGAGCTGAGATGAGAACAATCGAAACACGGCCGTATTTTTGTTCAGCTGATTAATCTCGTTGTCAGTCAACTATGATCGTGCACCGCTCGCACATGCGCATCTAGGTGACACTGATAAATGTACGCAGCAATATATAATGAATGTTCCTGGGAGATCTGTAGTTGCGCAGGATGTGGAAGCGTGCAAAAGTTCCAGAGATGTACAAAAAGTGCCCTGGCCTTGAATGACAAGGTAAGGAAAATTAAACTAAATCAAAATTAAATAACCAAGACTAGGTTAACCATGAGATTTTTCTCAGGAGATGTTTTGAGTATTTTACTTCAGACACCCAATTATCAGCAAACTGCCAAGAGAACTGCTAGCTGGCTACTCAAAATAAACTAGCAATCTATTCAGTCAGCATATTTGTGTATGATCTGTGTGAATTACAGAAATAAGAATTGCTAGACCTACTTTTAGCTACCAAGCAACCTTTCCACAAGGATAGATTGATTTTATTTTTGTGACTTGTGCATACCTTGATGTAGTAGTAGTAAAGAGAGAGAATGGGAGAAGGAAGTTTGTGTGAGGTGGACCTGGTCACCACAGACCCAAATCTTCTCAGCTGTTGCTACTGTCATATGCTGCACTGTCTCTTCATGTGAGACATTATGTTTGGCACATTGTATAGGTCACTACATCATAACAAGGTAATACAATGTGTAATCAAGTGATAACTGATTAACAGTAATGTAAATGCTACCTGTTGATACTACAACAATGCAAAGTATATGCTCTTAACCTTGCAGTATTTCACATATTAGATTAGATTAGATTCAACTTTATTGTCATTACACAAGTACAAGTACAAGGCAACGAAATGCAGTTTAGGTCTAACCAGAAGTGCAATAGCAGCAAGTGCAGGATGTACAATGGATGCGTAAGTGCAGGACATGGATATGTACTGAATATATATAAATATGTATAAATAGAGAGTTGTCTTACTATAAACAGAACTGAATTTACAGGTGAATATGTACAGTGAATAAATATACAGATGGCTATTACTATAAACAGAATTTACAGGTGAATATGTACTATGAATATAATATACAGATGGCTATTACTATAAACAGAATTTTACAGATAGAGGTATACAATAATATGTTAGGCTAATATGAGGAATATAGCAGTGGATTAAGGTAGTGCAATAAATTATGGACAGAGCTATCCGGAAAAGAAAAAGTGTAAAGTGCAGTGGAAAGTGGTTGTATATTACAGTTAGAAGTACGGTGCAAAATGCAAATGTAAACATTGGTACTATAAATACAGTCGGCAGTGCAAATGAGCATAATCCAGTTAAGGTATGGCAGTGCAAGATGCATATGTAAACAGTTGTTACTGTGATAAACAGTCGGTAGTGCAAATAACAAAGTGAAGGCAGATGTGAGGTAGGAGAGTTAGGTAGGAGAGTATCATATCATGTAAGACTCAATTTCTCAATTTCTTTGCACAAAACTCTCCAGAAAGTTATACATTTTATAATTATTTATTTTTTTTAAATCCCGGGGGGCTTACCCCCGGACCCCCCTAGGGAGAGCCCACCCACATAATAAATCCTAATTTAACCACTGAGTAGGTGGTTGTTTGCCTCTCAGTCACGAGAAGTCTGAAGGATGGGAGTTTTCCTCTGCTCTTGTGGCAGTGCTGACGTGAGCTCACCTGAGCTGTGTTGGGCAAGGAGTCGGAAGCTTGTCCTCCGCAGTGCTCCTTGGGTGAGTCCTGTTCATGGAGCTATTTTGCTTGTGTCAGCAGCTCCTGTAATTCTGAGATAGTCGTGTCCAGCTGTCCTTGTGCAGCCTCCACTTGACACCTGTGTGAAGGGCTTGGAGGAGAATGACGTGGTACGTCCTGTGGTGTGCAGAGGTTGAGGGTGCTGTCTTCCATGGCTTCGCCCAGTGGCTTGTCTGGTACAGGGGTGGTTTGCCATAGTGACAGTTCTGCACTGGTCCTGTGCTTGCTCTGTCCAGGTGCTCTCATTGTTCAGCAGCTGTCTGAGCCATTTCAAGTCATGTGCTGCGTCCCAATTCATATACTATCCGCACTAAATAGTATGCAAAAATAGAATTAGTATGTCCCTAATCGTAGTATGCTGAAAAGAGTATTCCAAAGATACCCCGATGGTCTACTATTTCCGGTCAGAATTCGAAGTGCAGATCGACACACACTCTAACTGCTGATATTGCCCACAACCCATTGCGAGTTGGACCGAGGATTCGGTTGGAACTACAAACGCGGATAAAAAGTGTTAAAAAACTACAAACATGACGGATGTGCGAGTCCGGCGGTTAAGTAGAGAGGTTTAGATAAAAGGGTTTGAGTGATCAATTATGTGTATTTAACCTGACGAAAAGATATTTATTCAATGTTATCCACATTATATTTAATCTGCAGCAGCATTGTGAACTTTTGTAATGATACCTTTGGCCATTAACTTTTAAATGCATCATTATATTTAAACTGCAAACACATGAGGGGAGTCTCTGCATTAAAGACCCAACCATGGCAGATCAATACTGTACACAAAAAAAGAGAAACTTAACAGATTATAATGATGTATAACACTTGCCTGAATGATAAAAAACGACAGTTATTGAGTCTCTTTGGCACTGATAAGAAAAAAAGAGAGCCGATCACACCGGTGAGACCGCAGACTCGAGAGGGTTAAAACACTCGACTTGTGATATAAAGTCAGTTTGGAGTAAAAACATGGTTTTAATCTCATAAATTGTTGTGTATTAATGGTGTGCTAAGATAACATGCTAGCTATCCCTCATATGCACCTGCCAATGAGCAAATTCGTTACTATTATTATTATTATTATTTATAAAGCGGCGATAAAAATTTGCGAATCCTAGAAAATGTTGAAGCGCAACGTGGGAGTCCGGAATGGGCCACTCAGTGACAGCGCGGATCTTGGACGAATCCATGCTGATCCCCTCCGCCGAAACCACCGAACCCAAGAATGTGACCGACTGAGCGTAGAAAGTACACTTCTCAGCCTTCACAAACAGGCGATTCTCTAACAGGCGTTGTAAGACGCGCCGAACGTGCTGAGTATGCACCTGGAGAGAGGGAGAGAAGATCAAGATGTCATCGAGGTACACGAAAACTAAGATATTAAGCATGTCACGTAACACGTCATTGACCAACGCCTGAAAAACGGCAGGAGCTATGACCAATCCAAACGCAAGCACATCATACTCAAAGTGCCCTAGGGGTGTGTTAAACACCGTCTTCCACTCGTCCCCCTCTCTGATACGAATCAAATGATAAGCGTGGCGAAGATCTAACTTTGTGAAGACCTTAGCTCCCTGCAAGATCTCAAAAGCTGATGACATAAGTGGAAGAGGATAGCGATTCTTCACAGTTATGTCGTTCAACCCTCTATAATCTATGCAGGGACGCAAGGACCCATCCTTCTTCTTCACAAAGAAAAACCCAGCACCGGCCGGAGAGGAGGACGGAACTATAGTACCTGCGTTCAATGCGTCGGAAAGGTAATCCTCAAGCGCCTTGCGCTCAGGCGTCGACAGGGAGTAAAGTCTCCCGCGAGGGGGCGTGATCCCGGGAACGAGATCAATACCGCAGTCATAAGGTCGATGAGGAGGGAGAGAAGACGCCCGGGAACGACTGAAAACCGCCCGCAAATCGTGATACTCTTCCGGCACCCCTGACAAATCACCTGGCTCCTCCTGAAACACAGAAACAGAAGACACAGGGGGAACAGTAGATACTAAACACTTAACATGACATGACAAATTCCAAGAGAGGATAGTTCCTCTGCACCAGTCTATTTGAGAATTGTGGTCAACAAGCCAAGGATGGCCCAAAACCACCGGGGTAAAGGGAGACTGAAAAATAAAAAAAGAAATATTCTCTCGATGATTGCCAGAGACGGTGAAACTCACCGGAATGGTGACACGGCGAACATTGGCTAGAGTACTACCATCAAGGGCAAAAACAGGAGTAGCATCTTTAAGGTCGACGAGGGGAATGCCCTGGTCGAGAGCCCAGGACTCATCAACGGAATTCCCCTCCGCCCCCGAGTCGGTCAAAGCCTGACACGAGACAGCCGAACCCGGCCAGCGGAGGTGGACAGGGAAAGTAGCGCGAGAACGTGACGAAGGGGTCTGAACAGATGCGCTCACCAGTCCCCCTCTCTCTACTGGTGAGCTTCTGGCCTTCACTTGACACGCAGAAACGAAGTGACCCACCGCACCACAGTACAAGCAGAGGCGATTCGTGATTCGCCGATGACGTTCGGCGGCATCGAGGCGAATACCTCCCAGCTGCATAGGTTCAGGATGAGCGGACACCGGCGGAGTGGTGGAGAGTGGGAGAGCGGAAAGGAGTGATCTCTCCAGTCTGCGAGCGCGGCGGCGCAGGTCGAAGCGCTTCTCCACCCGGATAGCCAGGTCGATCAGGGAGTCGAGACGAGTGGGTGTCTCCCGAGCGAGCACCTCATCCTTGATGTCTGCACCCAACCCCTCCAGGAACCGAGCGACAAGTGCAGACTCATTCCAATCACATGAAGTGGCCAGTGTGCGAAACTCGATTGAGAAATCGGCGACAGACCGATCCTCCTGGCGGAGAGTAGAAAGAAGGCGCGAGGCTTCAGCACCGTAGGCGGAGCGATCAAACACTCGGAGCATCTCCTCCTTGAAGAGAGTGTACTGACCCAGACAAGCCGCCTCAGCGTTCCACACGGCCGTTCCCCATTCCCTCGCACGTCCCGTCAGGAGAGAGACCACATAGGCGATCCGGGAGCGATCCTTGGAATAAGTCAGGGGCTGCAGTGAGAACACCACCTCACATTGAGTCAGAAAAGAACGACATTCGGTGGGCTCACCGGCGTAGCAGGGTGGGTTGTTAACTCTGGGTTTGTGTGCCTCGAGGGATCTTGGAGTTGACGCCTCAGTCTGGGCACGACTCAGTTGGACAGATAAGTCGGTCACCTGGACGGCCAGTGTCTCAACGGCGTGACGAGCGGTGTTCAGCTCCTCCTCGTGTCAGCCCAGCATGGTGCCCTGCATCTCGAGAGCAAACTAGAAAGGGTTCACTCTCGCTGGATCCATAAGTGTGGCCAGAGTAATCTGTCAGGAGGTGAGAGAAAGGATCCAAAGGCGAAGGCAAGTCAACAGTTCTTTAATTATACATTGGAAAGTCGGCCGCTGAGCCGTCAAACATAAAGTCTTTCTCAAAAAGTAACACAGGGGGTGGTCTCGGTCACGGTCCCGGTCACAGCATTCAGTGGCAGGCGAGCTGGGTAGAGCATAGATTCAGCATAAGCACCAGCAACTGGTTAGATCGGTACGAACAGTGTGTACCTAGACAGGACAAGACTAAACAGAAAATCGTACTGGTAACACATCTGCACACAGAAATAATACTCTGGCAGAGAACAAAGGAAAGACAAGAACTAGAAATAGAGGCGCTAATCAGAGGGGAAAGGAGGGACAGGTGTAGAATAAACAAGCCTCTCAGTAGTAACAAGGAACAGCTGCGACAAAGTGAAAGTGAGCAAGTGCCCAGAGGAGAGCGCGAGTATGAAAATGACCAGCAGGGGGAAAAGAGAAAGAGACAGGATCATGACAGTTACTTTTATGAATAATTTTGAATAGTCAAACTCACTGAAATGTTTCTATTTTCAAGAATGGCATTTGATACAGTTTAGAAGGTGAAGTGAGATGTTTGATCAACGAAATTAAGTTTGAATAGAACAGTTTGAATAGAGAGTCGTCAGTAATTACAATGAAGACAAAATAATAGGATAATTAGAGCCATAACCAGGCCAGAGAGGTGTGAATGTGTTCTGGGGAGACTGAAACTGAATGGGGCCGTTTGCACCTCAAAACAATAGAGACAATACACTGAATGGAAGCTTAGAAGATGACAATAAACATCAGTTACGTTTTAGAGTCTTCACAAAATAACATCACATGACATGATCTTGAAAAACATTAAAAAAAATATCAGATATATAGATATATAACATGATATGAAATGAAATATAACATGGTCAGTCATGGCTTTAGCTGCAGTGCATTTCTAGATTGCAACAAGGCCAACTTAAATTTTATTTTCATAAAGATATTTCATAAAAATAAATAATAACTTTACAAAACTTGGAAGCTTATTATAGCTATTTTTTTCATTATGAAAATAATAACTTTTGACTTTACAGTAAACTGCCAAGTGCCTTCAAATTTCTTTGAATTTTTTCAAAAGCGGGGGTGCTGGCTAACAGGTTAATACTGAAATTAGATTCTCTTTTCTAAAATCAAAGTAACCTTATGCTGATACAATTTGACCTATGTTAAGATGTGTTAAGACTCTTTCAAGCCACACACACGATCTGCATGTGTATCGGATGTAATGTCATGTGTCATAATTATCAAAGTCAACCCTTTAGGTGGACAGTGGTTTAAGCGAATGGCGCTAGGCCATGCTAGCTTAACCAGCTCAATCTGTCATCACAATGACGTATGCGCTATCTGGAGTTAGCGTTTCTTTTGACAAGTAATTGAAATGGAAACCAAGGCGCGCAGTGCCAAATCAAACAGTGTATATCAAATGTCTGCATATTTTAATGAGCTGTACTTAGGCTATCGACATGTGAGGCTTACACCTTCATTCAAGAAATCTGAGTCTGTAGTAGAAACATAGGAAATTTCATGTCTGCCCTGGGCAGCGCTCAGTCCACTTTCAGGGTTTGAAAATTCCTTTATGTTGGCCTGTTTCAGCTGTTGGTAGTCCGGATGGAGTTTTCCTGGCTGCCGAGCCAGAAAGTATCGCAACTCTGGGCTGGATGTGATCCAGAGCAGATAGAGGCCCAATCCCATTTCTAACCCTTAGCCCTTCCCTTTCCCCTTCCCCTACCCCTTCGTTTTGCGCGTTCACGTGCAGGGTGTCTCAATTCTCTTTTGGCTGAAGTGGTAGGGGTAAGGGGAAGGGCCAGATAAAGATTTTTCAGATTTTTCGAACGATGGGGTATGAGGAGTTTCCCTCCACCGA
This sequence comes from Gobio occitaniae, assembly GCA_033150135.1. NCBI lineage: Eukaryota > Metazoa > Chordata > Actinopteri > Cypriniformes > Gobionidae > Gobio > Gobio occitaniae. Next base: position 49,230 of record JARQWZ010002844.1, on the reverse strand, counting down.
CTACCGTGCTGCTAGAATGTGTGTATGTTGCCACTCGGGATCGTTCACTTGTGTGTATCGTCTGTAAACTCTTGAGTTACCAAAGCAATGACTGACTTGACACATAACGTATGAACATTATCGCAGCACCACAGTAGATAATGAAACCATATCCTTACCGGCTGGCTCAAATATCCAAAAACCACTAGGCTAGTGTTATATATTTTGTTCAGTTGAGTACTTACAATATCCCAAATGTTTCCAACTATTATTTTGCTATTTTACCCAAGGAACCGGGACATGTGGGAACACTAATCGTGTATGTTCTGTATCATTTTGTATAATCTTAGGAAACACTCTAAGTAGGGCTGTACGATTAATAGAAAAATAACCCAAACAGACGTTCAGAACCTCTAACCGATGTATTTTTCCCATGTCGGTTATTTCGTTTTTCAGGTGACTCCGCCCCGTCAGTCACATCAACTGCAGTTTGCAGGCACACAGAGATGCAGGAGCGGTTATCTGTGTTTATAGATGCTCAGAATCACTATAGTAACTGCATGTTTTACAGAGTTTATACAGGTCAGTTAATTGCTGTTCTTATAGCCTACACGCTGACACACACATACATACACATACACAGACGGCGCGCGCAAGCCCGAAGCCGCTTTCACTTTCGTGCTCAGTTTGTCAAGTAAATGCGTGTAAAGGCTTGCCAGTTTCAACATTTAAAGCGATTGTGCACTATTCAAAAACAACAATACGGAAAACGTATCCGTTCAGTGCTCAGCTTTTTTCAGTGACACAGAGAGCCGAGCCGTGTCGTGTCTCTGACAACGCGCGTGCCCTGAAGGCAGACCTCTTTCACCTGCGTCCTCACAAAGCTTTAAAGTCATTTGTATGTTGTTTAAGCCCTGCCAGTTTGAACATTAAAGCGAGTTTCTACCGACAAGATGTGTATTATGTTGAACTAATGCCTGATATATTGTGACAAACGAACACTCAGACAGAAGCTCGCACATCACGTGAAGATCGCGCGCAGAAACGCACTTTAAAGTGAAGTCACTAAAGTAGCTTAGAAACTCAACCGTTATAGGCATACATTTTAATACCTTTGAAGTAAGTACAAACCACAACTTCATAATGAATAGAGACAGTAAGAGTAATTCACACACACATTCACTCTCTCATTAATGCATTCAAATAAATGTAATATAGGTCTACTGTGTTAATTTATCTGTATCTGATGTACAACAGAAATCTGCCCCATAGACAATAACTGCTGAAAGTGAACCGTTTCCTTCAAGTATTTTAAAATCACAAAGAAATGCACTTTTTCATTAGAAAAAAAAAATCCACCTATAATAGTAGAAAATATTTACAGTACTTATAAGTGAACTTACTCAACCTTATGAGGGCAAAAAAAAAAAGCGAAACAATCGTTCATTAATCGTAATCGAGGTCAAATGTTCAATTAATCGAGGTTTTTATTTTTGGTCAAAACGTTACAGCCCTAACTCTAAGGCTCATACGTTTTTTTAACTGAAAATGAGCGCCGTTTTATTAAGTCCAAATACAGCGCAAAACTCTGTTGAGAGTGAGTAATTTGTTAAACGTGCTCGCGCCTGATATAGCCTACGCACTTCATTGCTGTTCATACTGGTTAACCCTCTGGGGTACTTTTTTATAAACAAATGTTAAAAACCGTAGCTTCATCGGAATGGTCCGAAACTTGGTGGCTTTATTGTTACTTGGTATATGAACACCCAAACAATTTGGGGACAGGATTTGAAAAGTCTAAGTGGTCGTAAAAAAAAAAATTTTCACACTTAGGACCTTCGGGTCAAAAATCCCCCCCATAGGAAATGAATGGGAAATTGGCAAAAAATATGAAAATACAGAATTTTTTTGTGCACACAATCTACAAATCAGCCAGGAGGCAGAAAAAAGGACTCAACAGTGAAGGGGTGAATCTCTAAAACATCAAGAGTGCAACACAGACAAAAAAAGCAATTATTCATCAATGTAAGAAATAAAGTGCACAGCAATGAAAGCATGAGACTGTAAGCCATCAAGGTTGCAAAACAGACACACTCACACACACAAACACACATAGGGGAAAAAAAAAGTGTGTGTGTGTGAGTTTTTTTTTTGTCTGTTTTGCACTCTTGATGTTTTAGAGATTCACTTTTTGTCCTTTTTTCTGCATCTTGGCTGATTTGTAGATTGTATGCACAAAAAAAACTCTGTATTTTCATATTTTTGCCAATTTACCATTCATTTCTAATGGGGGTCATTTTTGACCCGAAGATCCTGAGTGTGACTATTCTTTTTACGACCACTTAGACTTTTCAAATCCTGTCCCCAATTGTTTTGGGTGTTCATATACCAAGTACCAATAAAGTCACCAAGTTTCGGACCATTCCGATGAAGCTACGATTTTTTTTTTTAAATTATAAAGCGCTTCGGTTCATTTTTGACCCGAAGTACCCCAGAGGGTAAACCAACCAAACAAACAAAAAACTTGACAAAAATAGTCTTTGAGAATCTGTTATTTTATATTAAAATCAACAACCTGAAAAAAATTGGCAAATATGTGCAAAAATCCCTAGAATTCACAAGCCTTTCTACAGAGAGCTGTAAATCCACTATAGTGGTAAAAATGTGCAATGTGTCCACCGGATGGCACCGATCTCATTTAAAAAAATTGCTTTCATGAAGCCTAGGCTTGACTCTAAAATGAAATACAGCTTTAATAAAAAAAAAAATATATATATATAATAATAATTAAAATATATATATACATATATACATTTTATATTATATTCAATGGGAAAAAATGGGTCATAATTATTGCATAAATATTAATTATAAATCATAAAATTATCTCAAAACACCAAAAAAGACAAGAAAAAATATGATTGAACAAAAATATATTTAATTGATTTTACTCAAAAATTGTTTTATCTTAATCCTGCCCTCCGGGTCATTTTTGACCCGAAAGTCCTGAGTGTGACCCATAAATGAAGTACCCCAGAGGGTTAAATGTCACAGGACACTAATAAAAGAAACAGGGTATGATGACGTGTGATGACGTGTAATGTTATAGTAGTGGTGTCCCATTTCTTAGGGGAATATTTTCACCCCTACGCCTTGCCACTCTGTTTCAAGGAGAACGGGTAGGTGTAGGGGTAGGGGAAGGCTAAAGGGTGTAAAATAGAATTGGGATTGGGCCAGAGTCTATCCTGGTGGTTCATGCTTGCCGAAGACAGCAGGTGAAGGTCAATGTCTCGTAGGTAGGAATGGACGTTGTGGTCTCCTGCAAGCTTTGGTGTGAATGCAGGGATGTGTCTGTCCATTCGCTTGAAGTCTTTAAGTGTCACTTCACGTGCCATTTCAGGGTTTGTCTGAATTAATCCTTTTCTTATGGTGAAATTTTAAGCAGAGTGCTTTTGAAGTTCAGCAGGGTACATCTTTCTTGTGGGGTTAATTTGCAGTTGGTCGGGCCATTTTAGTTATTTCCGGACCACATCAAGCTTGTCTCTAATGCTGCAGGATTGCTGAGTCAGTGTTTGGACTTCATCTCCAGCTTCTGCATGCAGATGGCCTCCAAGGGCCTTAGCTTTAGTGTCTTTTCTCTTTAATTTCCACATTGGTTGTTTTGGTTGTCTTTGTGTGAAACTTCTCTTTCGAGGTCTTGTACGGTGGCGATATCCAGCTGCTCTTGGTGCCCAGCAGCTGTCAGAGCCTCCTGAAGACCACTGATCTCCTCCGGTAGCTCCCTTCTGTCAGCATCCTTGCATGTGCGCTGTGCCTTCTCATGCTGAGTGGAGGTTGGTCCTTTTTGGAACTCTGTGACTTACAGCGTCAGTCCGTTTACCTCCCTTTTGAGGCCTGTGGGAGTGTGGCCAAGGAGATGATGATGCTGGTCAAGTCTTTGTAGCTCAGGCTGGGTGTCTGGTGTCCACTTGTGTTGCAGTTTCGCTGTTCCTTTCTTTGCCGTTGCAGGTTGCTAGCTGCTTTAGGCTGAAGGATGCCCATCACATGCTCTGCCGGGTCTACAGGGGTTCCTGGTGGTGGCAGGGCTGGATGTCTGAGGCATACTGGCACACTTTGTGGGTACATGAGAGAGAGATGACAAAGGCAAATGTAAGTTTGTACAGAGGTGGTAAGCTAATTGTGTAGGAGAACGGCTATGGGGGCCGTGTGATTGGTTATGTGGGCCACTTAAGGCGTGAATAGCTGATGGGGGCCGCTAGTAAGGCAGGGTGTTAAGATTTTGTGTTGGTAAACACAAATGATGAATTTGAGTATATTTGTTGACGGGTTGTACACAGTCATTTAATGACCTGGCTGTATGTGTGGTCAAACTATTATTCAAAACACTGATGGTTCTCCTGACAGGTTGTCACTACAAGAGGGACAGAAAATAAAACAAAACTGAAATAAAACAATAAGATGAGATCAGAAAGGAAAAGGACAGGAAGAAAGGAGTGTTTTACCCATTTAGTTTTAACTAGGAGATACGGCTAAGCAGGTGTTACTTGTGGGTGATGCTGCACTAGGTCATAATCCTATGGTTAGACTGTTAGTAAAGCTAGCAGGGACACACTAAACACCTGTCCTGGACCCTGTTGAATTTCGCATTCTGATTGTTGGTTTAGCTCTCTTCCAGCCTAACCTTTGGTCACTGAACCTTGGCCCATGCAGGTCACTAGTGCAACTGGCTCAGTCGCCATCTTTTGACACAGTGAGTCAGTTCCAGGGATCCAGACTGTGACTAAAACGGTCAGCAAAGTTACAGTGGAAAAAACCTCAGTCAGTCTGAGTGCCAAAATATGCGTCAGAAACAGATGTCAAAACGGAAAATATCATGCTTTTTCAAAGCCCTCATCTCTATCGAGCAACAACACTGACAGCTATGCCAGCATGAGAGAGATCGAAAGTGACAGAGACGTGTCAATGAATGAACATCCAAGTAGCCTACTCTACTCTACTCTACTCTACTCTACTCTACAAGTGTGGACGCCAACTAATCAGCAACAATTCTCGTTTTTAATTGATACTGATATGGATTCTTATTCTCAGTATATTTTACTCTTATGTATTTTAAACTTTTCTGTTGCTGCCTTAACTTCACAGGAATATGCAAAACGTATCACCGCCCTGCCCGACGGGCTATTTTAAATAGTGAATAAAATTCCTTTCTTGCTTTGCATTGTTGACTCTCTTAACTTGTTATCTGAAGGAAAAATAAGATCACGGATGTTTTCGATCATGCATATTTGGATGTATGTGTGTGCGTGGATATGTTTGAGTGTGCTTGTAATGAGCGGATCACAGTTATTTCCAGAGGTCAGGCGGACCAAATAATAAAACATAACATTGTAATTAATTGCGGGTGGATGAGAGATAAGTAATTAATGTGTTGAAATTATTAAAGACACGGAACTCTCATTTCACTGTAAAACGCAACGAACGTGCGTCACTCTTTCACTTTCAAAACCAATGTCTATTCAGGGAAAACAAACGTCTCGGTTACGTATGGTAACCCTCGTTCCCTGAAGGAGGGAACAGAGACGTACGTCGGTATCCCGACGAATTGGGATCACTTCAGAGACCCCCTATCAGCTTCGAGAACTAAAGAACAGGCCAATGAACAATTGGCGTGCGAGATTTGCATCTCGCGCTCCGCCCCGCGCCGCAGGTATAAACAGGAAGCGAGAGCATCGCACTGACGTTTTTCACTGAGGAGCCGAACTAGTGACTCGGCCATGCGGTGATGGAAGGAACTGTGGAGACGGGATGTACGTCTCCGTTCCCTCCTTCAGGGAACGAGGGTTACCATACGTAACCGAGACGTTCCCTTTCAGTCGGTCACTACGACGTACGTCGGTAATACCGACAAATTGGGATCCCTATGGAAAACGCCACAGTTAATACCACTTCCAGTGCCCAGCGAGAGCCCCTCAGACCCCGATCTGATGCGGGCGGGGAGATTCACGCAGGGAGAGTCACACTGCTGTTCCGCAAGACCCATTCAGCAGACTGATTGGATAACGCTGGGAAAGCGTGCCCGAAGGACGCTGCGGGAGCCACATCATGACCAGAGGGAGTTACCATGTGGAAAGAATACTTATGGGCTGGCCGTGGGCAGCTCAACATACGAAGTCCCAGAGGCGGCCCCGGCCTTTTACAGGTGGGGGACGACACCGTACTGAGACAGCAGAGCAACTCTGCCAAGGGAAAGACACAAGCTCGCCGTAGGGAGCTGTACCGTGGAGAATACACGTATGGGACCGCCGTAGGGGTCACGACATACGGACCCAGTCCGATACAAGTTCCACCAATGCATACAAGTGCCAGACCTGGCGTCGGATGCTCCGCCACATCCGACTGCCGAGGGGTGCGGAGGACTCAACAGGGTTCGCCAATCCTGGGGAACTCGACTGGAGAATTTAGGCGCACGTATCCGTTCCAGGGGGAAGGGAATGGCGCAGCAAGCCGACACTTAGAACGGGTACTTCAGTGAAGCTGACTATGGGAAGCGAGCACACGAGAAGCCACCGGTTCTACACGTAGGCTATAAAACCTAGCGAACGTGTTAGGTGTCGCCCAGCCCGCAGCTCTACAAATGTCTGTCAGCGAGGCGCCACGAGCCAACGCCCAGGAAGAGGCTACACCCCTGGGGGAGTGAGCTCTAACCCCGAGCGGGCAGGGCACGTCTTGGGACTCATACGCCAAGACGATGGCATCCACTATCCAGTGGGCCATCCTCTGCTTGGAGACAGCCTTTCCCGTTTGTTGTCCTCCGTAACAGACGAAGAGCTGCTCTGAGGTCCTAAAGCTTTGCGTTCTGTCAACATAGACGCGCAGAGCGCGAACTGGACAGAGAAAAGCCAGGACTGGGTCTGCCTCCTCCAGGGGCAGTGCTTGCAGGCTCACCACTTGGTCCCGGAAGGGAGTAGTGAGAACCTTGGGCACGTATCCAGGCCGGGGTCTCAGGGTCACCTGAGAGTCACCCGGCCCGAATTCCAGGCACGATTTGTCGACCGAAAATGCCTGCAGGTCCCCTACCCTCTTAACTGAGGTCAATGCAATCAGGAGGATTGTCTTTAGAGACAAGATCTTAAGCTCTACTGACTGTAAAGGCTCGAAGGGCGCCCTCTGCAGTGCGGTCAGCACCAGAGTCAAGTCCCAAGAGGGTATAGAGGAAGGGCGAGGCGGATTTAATCTCCTCGCCCCCCTCAGGAACCTGACGATCAGATCATGCTTGCCTAAGGACTCACCATTAACGAGGTCATGGTTTGCGGCGATAGCGGCAACATACACCTTGAGGGTGGAGGGAGACAGCCTTCATTACAACCCGTCTTGAAGGAAAGAGAGCACAGATCCGATCGAACACTTTCGCATAGCCGAGTCTGATGGTGCGGATGAGCCAGCGAGACGGGCTGGGAAGCGCAAGCCAGGCCCCCAGAGACCGAACAAGCGGGATCATCGGCACCACAGACGTACCCGCAGCGGGGCAGCGCAGTGGAACGCAGGGGCCCCAGGACGACATGGGAGTGGTCCGTGCAGGGGTCTGGGTCTGACACACGACCTGCATCCGCTGAGGGGATGGGCGAGCGTGGGGAGGCACATTGTGTGCGTCCGCACCACCAACGAGGTGTTAGCGAGGGGAGAGGTGTCTGAGGGGTACGAGGCATGGTAGCGTCGCATACCGCCAGACGCGCTCTCTTGGCACCCAGAGATGTTGGAAACTGCTCTTTTATTGACAATTTGGGGCGGAACAGACAAACAAATAATTCTCCCCCGGCCCTCCTCCGGGGGAAGGAGTGGTGCTGCAGCCATCTCCTGAAGAGCAGTTTCCTCCATCTCTGGGCGGCGCGTCTCAGGGTCTCTTACGACGGCGCTTGCCACCTGGCTTGGCAGTGGCCTGAGCGGGCTGGACGTTCTTCCCGCGGCCGGCTCCACGCCCACGGCCGGTTGGAGGCTGCTGCTGGGGCGGGAGCGGAGGCGGCCGCAGGAGGACGTCCTCGGCGACGGGCAGGCAGAGGCGCTGCAGCCGGCGGCTGGGTGGAGGCAGCAGCGGGCCGCCGGTGCAGGATATGTTTGATGGCCTCCGTCTGCTTCTGGGTGGCCGAGAACTGCTGGGCGAAATTCTCGACCGCGTCGCCGAACAACCCGGGCGACGAAATGGGGGAGTCCAGGAACCGGTTCTTATCAGTCTCCCTCATGTCGGCCAGGTTGAGCCAGAGATGCCGTTCCTGGACCACTAAGGTGGACATCGCCTGACCAACGGAACGGGCGGTAACTTTCGTCGCCCGGAGGGCGAGGTCCGTCCTGGGTCAGACCTACCCTCGTGCATGTCCATGAGTGCCTGGGCCTGGTGCACCTGGAGCAACGCCATGGCATGCAAGGCAGACGCGGCCTGTCCGCAGGACCTGTAGGCCTTCGCAGTCAGACTGGACGAAAACCTACAGGCTTTGGACGGGAGACGAGGATCACCACCCCATTCGGAGGCGGTCGCTGGACGCAGTTGCATCGCGACGGCGTGTTCGACTGGCGGGATCCTCTCGTAACCCTTGGCCTGTCCGCCGTCAAGGGTAGTGAGGAGGGAGGAGCCTCCAGGTCTGTTTCTGGCACTAAAGGGTGTCGTCCACGACCTGGAAAGCTCCTCATGCACCTCCGGGAAGAATGGCACTGGGGCGGGACGCTGAGAACCAGCGCGACCCCCCCCCCCCAGGAACCAATCATCCAACCTAGAAGGTTCGGGACGTGGTGGAGGGTTCCACTCAAGCCCGACCTTTTCGCCGGCCCGGGAAAGCATAGCCGTCAACTCGGGGTCCGACTCAACCGTTGCCACTCTCCCAGAGGGAGGCAGTACAGCTGAGTCCTCATCCTCCGAGGACTGGAACTCCCCCTCCGATGCAGCAATCGACATCTTCTCGTCCGCGGGCACCCCGAAAGAGATGACTGGGCGCCCGTGGGCGGGACCTTCCCGGAGGTAGGAGATTCTCGACCTAAGCACCGCAATAGTCATGTTCCCGCAGTGGGAACACGAGCTATTCACAAACGCTGCCTCAGCGTGCTGTAAGCCCAGGCACGTGATGCAGTGATTGTGGCCGTCAGTGGGCGAGAGGGAACGACCGCATCCAGAAACGCACGGGTGGAATGACATCTTGAAAAAGACGCAGTGTCACACCCGTGTTGCTCTCTTTGTGAGGAAACGCTCTTTTAATGGAGTGCTGAAGCACCCAGGGAGACCGCGGCAACACACAGGGAATAGTGCAGCCTGTGTTTGCACTCAAAATGGGAACGCCCACCGAAACCAACAGCCTTGTTGCTGTGATAACAGCAGTTGTTTTTAAAGTGCAGCTTGAGTTCGCGGTCCCGCTGGAGAAAGCCGTCACACCAGCACAACGTTCCTCTTCTTTTTCCTCTTCTTATTAGCTCTGAAAACGCTGATGAAATCAGGAAGCAGTCTGAACTTCAAACGCCGTTCGGCTCAGAAGTGAATGACGTCAGTGCGATGCTCTCGCTTCCTGTTTATACCCGCGGCGCGGGGCGGAGCGCGAGATGCAAATCTCGCATGCCAATTGTTCATTGGCCTGTTCTTTAGTTCTCGAAGCTGATAGGGGCTCTCTGAAGTGATCCCAATTCGTCGGTATTACCGACATACGTCGTAGTGACCGACTGAAAGGGAATCAAGGATAAGATATGCCTAGAGCACCTCCTAGTGGACAGTATATTAAACACAAAGTAAAAACCCTACATGAGATATTGCTTAATAATTTAACAGTTTTACCTAAAAATTTACACTAACTTAATCAAAATTATTCTGATAAGAATTTTCCAACATAGTGATTAGAAATATTAACAAGTTTAAAACTTTTTTCTTCAGTCAAGTCAAGTCAAGTCAACTTTATTTATATAGCGCTTTTTACAATGCAGATTGTTTCAAAGCAGCTTCACGGTGTTAAACAGGAAAATAATGCAACAGAATTTTATTCGGCTGTACAGCTGCTCCGGAGAAAACGGCGATGTCATCAGTTCATTTAAATTATCATACAGTGACAAATGTGGGCATTAGATTAGTAATTAGATCAGTAATTTAGTTTATGTGATTAATTGAGTTTACTAATTAGTTTCATATGGATATTTGTGTCCCCAACTGAGCAAGCCAAGCCAAAGGCGACAGTGGCAAGGAAACCAAAACCCCATCGGGTGACCTAATGGACAAAAATAAACCATGGGAGAAACCAGGATCAGTCGGGGTGCCAGTTCTCCTCTGGCCAATTAACAAACAGCGTATGATTATTATTCTGGCAACTTTACAGGACAGGGGTCATATTAGATCGGATGATCGATTGATTGATTCAGGTACTAATTTGCTGAATTTACCAAATTAAAAACAAAAGAAAGGAATGTCAAGTAACGTGGGAGCGTTTTAGTGAAGGTGCGCCACAGAATCAACACCGGCCGCCACATATTGCACGTCGTTATTCATTAACTTTTTAAAATATCACAACAAACTGCCAAACCTGCTTTTGATATGAAAGTCTAAGCTTTTAAAATTGAATACGAAATTCAAACAATAAATAGCATTTTGGCGTTAATGTGGCATAACAGTTAAAGCCAGAGGCGTTGAAAAACAGAGTTGTGACATGCTCTCATCTCCCGGTGGCACCTATCACGTGGTTCAAGGAGCTTCTAAACAAACCAGCGGTCTGTCAATGCATTTGAATGGCTTAAGCGGATACACAACAGTTATACTATACAGGTATTTGCAGCAATTTTTTATTACGTCAACCATATTTACAGGATAATTTTATTATGGAGAGTGATGGAGTTGCAACATTGTTAACATTAATGTTAATTAGGGCCCGAGAACCGATGGTGTGAGGACCCTATTGGAATTGCTCAGTTTATTTTTAGGGCTCGAGCACCGATGGTGTGAGGACCCTATTGGAATTGCTCAGTTTATTATTATTAGGGCCCGAGCACCGATGGTGTGAGGACCCTTTTGGAATTGCTCAGTTTATTATTAGGGCCCAAGCCCTGAAAGGGCGCAGAGCCCTATTGTTCTTCCTCAGATTATTAGGGCCCAAGCCCTGAAAGGGCGCAGAGCCCTATTGTTCTTCCTCAGATTATTATTATTAGGGGTTCAAGCACGAAGTGGATTAATGCTGACATTCTTAATATGATGAAAGAACGTGATCTTGCAAAAAAAAAAGGCTAACAATTCAAAATTAAGTACTGATAAACACCGTTTTGCAATGTTGAGGAATAAAGTTACATCTCAGTTAAGAAAGTCAAGGGCTGACTTTTTTCTAACCATTATAAACAATGCAGGGGGCAATTCAAAATTGACTTGGGATCAATTAAACAAATTGCTGGGGCAGGAACATAAAGACAGAAAACCTGTTGATCTCGTGTTGGATGGGAAAAGTATTTCTGATCCAACTGTGGTTGCTACAGCTTTTAACAACTATTTTGTAGACTCTGTTGCATCTATTGCACAGGGTTTCTCACACATAGATATTAGTAAGTGCCCTATCTTGTCGTCAGAGAAAAGCCTTGTGTTTGCTAGCGCTTCTGAAAGAAACATAGAATCCTTAATCAGTTCACTTAATACTTCTAAACCGAAAGATGTCTTTGGTATGGACAATACAATGTTGAAAGAATTAGGTTCGTCCTTGCTTATCCCCATCACAAAAATTATTAATCAATCGATTTCTCTGGGGGAATTCCCAAATGCTTGGAAATTATCTATTGTTTCCCCTTTATTTAAATCAGGAGACAGACAAATTATTTCCAATTATAGACCTATTAGCATTTTGCCAGTAATATCCAAGGTTTTAGAAAAAATGGGTGTCTCAACAAATTAGGAATCACTTGAATAACTCAGGCTTTTCCCTTCATCCATTACAATTTGGATTTAGGACAAATCACTCCACCGAGACGGCAAACTGTTTTTTTATCGAAAATATTAAATCATTGCTTGATCGGAACAAGGTTGTTGGAGCTATTTTTTTAGATCTTAGGAAAGCCTTTGACACTGTAAATCACAATATTTTACTGTCTAAACTATCTCATTTTAATTTTTCAGATAATGCTCTAAAGTGGGTAGCATCTTATCTTTTTCAACGAGCACAAACTGTACGTATTGGCAGCTATCTTTCTGAACCTCTTCAGTTGTCCACTGGAGTGCCTCAAGGGTCTATATTGGGCCCCCTTTTGTTTTGCATGTATATTAATGACTTGCCAAGTGCGTGCCCAGAAGTGAGAGTTCAAATGTATGCAGATGGCACTGTTTTATATATACATGGAACATCAAAAGCAGCAGTGGCAGCCAAACTTACGAAGGCTATGGTTAAAATTAGTGAATGGTTAAATCACTGTAGCCTGCAGTTAAATCTTTCTAAAACAGTTGGTATGATTTTAGTAAAACCACCAACTCTGCAGTTGATCCAGATATTTTTATTACCGGTGAAAAAATTGTACATTTTCCCATGATGCATCATTCTCCATCTAAAACTGATCGGGCAGACCAAACCGTAAGTCGTAGAGACTTGAAACTGTCAGGGCTGGTAGTACTCACAACGACTACCAGCGTCACCGAGGCACGCCCTGATCGGCCTGACGGGGGCGCTACAGTGAGCAAAAGTACGAAATGGCTCATAACTCCTGAACCGTTAGGCGTGGGCTCAAGTGTCTTATATCCTTGGATTCCTTGGCTCAAGGTGGACCAAGTGCATGCCTCGGATTGGCTCGCCCTTCAGGCGCCAATTTCGAGAAATTTTGGGTTTTTTGAAAAACCTACTTTTGTGAACTACTCCCACAATTTTTCCCTGATTGGAACCAAACCACTGTAGATTTTTTTTTTGGAGAGAGACTATTAATAATTAAGAAAAAATGTAAATTTTTCGATTCATGGTCGCTAAGGGGAATGAAAAAGTTCAATGTGTCGGGGCCACTTTTACTAAAATGACTATAACTTGTGAACGGAACGAGATATTTTCACAAAATTCGGGTCACATGTCTATGACCTCAAAGTTCGGTCACTTGAAAAATATCTTGATAAATGGCCACTTGGTGGCGCTGTAAGAGGAAAAAATGTCATGAAAATGGCTATAACCTCACCCAATCATTAATCAGATAATTAGTGGCATGCAGTGTCTTTGTCCAGGCTGGCATGATAGTCTATGAGAACATTGGCGTATCTCAAAAAACACAGTTTGCATATCGGCACAATGCCTTGAAGGAGCCTAAGAAGTTTCAAGCCAGTGTTTTTCACGGGAGTCATCTCCTTTGACTCCTGAATCCTTGCCGAGTCCAACGATACCAAACATGGAAGTTTTTGCCTTATGGTTTTTGTAACAGTGTAATTTAGCACTCACAAAACTTTTGCAATTATCCTCGAAACTGCTAGTCCAATTGAAACAAAACCACTACAGGAAATATGATAACATCGGTCAATAGCTAAACAATAACATCCAAATGCCAAAACTATGATAGGAAGTGAAATCTAATCAATGTTGCCCATTAGTCATTTTTATACTCTCATAAATATACTGTAAGTGTCTATAACGGGGTGTCTAATCCTGCTCCTGGAGGACCACTGTCCTGCAGAGTTTAGCTCCAACCCCAATTCAACACACCTGTACCAGCTGATCAAGGTCTTATTAGGCATGCTAGAAACTTTCAGACTATAAAAAAACTTAAAAAAATAAAATAATTCCTTAGTAAATTGGCTCTAAATGATCTTTTTTCATCCATGATCTTAGTTTATTTATTTATTTGGATCCCCATTAGCCAATACCTAGGCAGTGGCTTCTCTTCCTGAGGTCCCAACAAGTAAAAAATACATCCACAACTGAGGTCCCAACAAGTAAAAAATACATCCACAACAATAAAGTCAATGAAACATACAAACCCAAAATATCAACAATTTACTATTGTGCCATTAAATGTTCATTAAAAGATTTTGTACAACTTATTTTATTTTTTATGCCTGGTGTTGAAATCAGAGCCATCGGAGAAATCGGCCATCAGAGCCGGGCTGAAGCGGGTACCTGGGCATGGCAGGGGGGCTTGACAGCGCCCCCTAGAATGCGTTTAGAAACTTGGTCCATGTATCAAACACACTTGCAAGAACATGTATGAAACTCGGTACACATATAGACCTCATCGGGCCAAACAACTTTCGTGCTCATAGTTATGCGTCAGCCCAACAGGAAGTGAGCTATAATGGGTTGTTCGGAAAACGCATGCTCTGGAATTGAATATACTCCTCCGAGGCCATTGTTTTGATCATTGCCAAACTCGGTCAGCATGAAGTGAACATATTCAGGATGCTAAATTGCGAGCGGATTTTTTATATCTCGAATGGTTTGGCCGTAGCGAAGCAACGAATTTATGGCGAGAAAAGGGAAACAGGAAGTGTGTTACAACTTGTGCAAACATTGACAGATTTGGATGAAGCTTCAGCTGTGTGTTTGTAGTAAGAGGCCGATCACATCTAGGGGCGGCAGTGGCTCAGTGGTTCATGTAGGTTGTCTACTAACCGGAAGGTTGGTGGTTCGATCCCCGGTTCCACCTGACCAAGTGTCGAGGTGTCCATGAGCAAGACACCTAACCCCAGCTGCTCCCGACGAGCTGGATGGCGCCTTGCATGGCTGACACCGCCGTCGGTGTGTGAATGAGTGTGTGAATGGGTGAATGTGAGGCAAAATGTAAAGCGCTTTGGATGGCCGTAGGTCTGTTAAAAGCGCTATATAAATGCAGTCCATTTACCATTTACATGGATATGACTTTTGTGAGTCAAAGTTATAGCGCCACCAACTGGCAGCAGGAAGTGTGTCACTTTCAAAAATGCTTTGAATCACCATCTTATTTTCACCCGATTTATTTCAAATTTCATATTGTGCTTCAACAGTATAATGTGAAAACATGACAGATAGAGACGTATGAAATGGATTCCTGAAATTTTTAATACTGTTGCCATGGCAACGTGTCAAAGTTTAATAATCTTTTGGCTGTTTTGAGGCTTTTAGCATGCTTGAAATAGCTTGAAACTGCTTGAAACTCAACACACAGACAGAGATGTCAGTCAGTACACATTGGCAAAGCCTCAGAAACGGGTGGGGATGAGGGGCTCTCTAGCGCCACCTTTTGCCAAAAGTGGGGGGGTTAGTTTTATCTTCAGTCACCAAACTCGGTACATATATTGTTCTCTTCGAGCCGGACAACTTTCTAATTTACAGTCATTAGCTCCAACCAACAGGAAGTCAGATATTTTGGTTTGAAGGTGAATATTTGTGTAATTCAGGGTCTGAGTTTTAACGTTCTCCTCGTAGGCGATTTATTCAATCTCCACCAAACTCGGTCAACATGAAACAAAGATACGGAAGATGCTAAAATGCGAACGGATATTGGATATCTCAAACGGTGTTGCCATGGCGAGGGATTAAATAAGGACAAAATAAGGGGAACAGAAATTGTCTCATATCTTGTAAAATCATATTTTGATTTCAATTAAATTAAGATTGTATGTTTGGTAATTGAACTTAGATTAATTTAAAATGACTGTACTATTTTTCAGATGAATATATATATATTTTATAAATATTTCTTTGAATCTATTGTGCCTGTCTGTGCTGCCCTTCCCTCAATGAACACAAGATGGCAGCATTGTGTTAGTTTTGAAGCAGGATTAAAAAAAACCTTGTTTCTCTCTCTCTCTCTCTCTCTCTCTCTCTCTCTCTCTCTCTCTCTCTCTCTCTCTCTCTGTGTGTGCTTCTGTGATTTCTGAGGACCTACATTTGTAGACATTTCATGTGTACCCGTACATATATTGTTCTCTTCGAGCCGGACAACTTTATAATTTACAGTCATTAGCTCCGACCAACAGGAAGTCAGATATTTTGGTTTGAAGGTGAATATTTGTATAATTCAGGGTCTGAGTTTTTACGTTCTCCTCGTAGGCGATTTATTCAATCTCCACCAAACTCGGTCAACATGAAACAAAGATATGGAAGATGCTAAAATGCGAACGAAAATTGGATATCTCAAACGGTGTTGCCATGGCGAGGGATTAAATAAGGACAAAATAAGGGGAACAGAAATTGTCTCATATCTTGTAAAATCATATTTTGATTTCAATTAAATTAAGATTGTATGTTTGGTAATTGAACTTAGATTAATTTTAAAAGACTATATTATTTTTAAGATGAATATATATATATATATATTTTATAAATATTTCTTTGTATAATGTATTGTGCCTGTTTGTGCTGCCCTCCCCTCAATGAACACAAGATGGCAGCATTGTGTTAGTTTTGAAACAGGATAAAAAAAAAACATTCCATCTCTTCAGGGATTTGTGTGTGTGTGTGTGTGTGTGTGTGTGTGTGTGTGTCAGGGATGGTAAAAGAGGAACCAGTTGCGGGAATAACTGTTTATTAAATGACAAAAGCAGACAAAATTAGGAACACAGAGAAAAGAGAGTCCACGGTCAGAAGAGCAAACAGGGATGATGCCAGCCAGGTACAAGGGAGTACTATGTCAACCCAACAGGGGGCGTTGGAGAAAGGATTCTCAGAGGGAATGGCAGAGCAGGCCCAAGCTGAAACACTGGAGAGTGGAGGTAGAAATGAGTGCAATCCAAAGACAATGAAGTAGGCGAGTTCACAGATGATCAGCTGGTGACGTAACATCACAATGGCAGGGGGAAGAGAGAGATGAGTAAACCTGAAGGGTGGAGGTTGGGTCCTGGCAGTGGATGCTGAAATCCTTAGTGGTAGGCAGGCAGGGAAGATCCAAAAAGGAGGGAGGCCTGGATCTGGCAGCCAAAGCAGACAGGGGAGCTGGGAGCAAAAGAAAAGGAGAGGGGAAAAACAAAAACAAAAACTAGCCAGACGGGAGCTCAAAAACTAGTTTAGGAAAACAGGGAAAAATAAAGAAAATAAAGAAATAACCAACACTGAAGAAAGTAGACAGGAACTCAAGACTAGACTAAGACTCAAGACAAAAACTATTGCAGAAGTGCTAAGTCTCAGAGACCATAGACAAGAGCCAGTTAACTCAGCAGAGCAGAGATTCGATCTGGCACAGGACAGAAAACAAGAGGGGAATATAAAGGGTGGCAAACGAACAAAAACCGGTGTGAGCTATAATGAGATAACAAGGTAACAAGAGGGGAGGAGTAACAATAGACAGAGCACATGGCATGGCAACACAAATAACCAAGTGGACCAGACAAACACAAACAAGCCTAAAGCAGATCAGACCGGCACCCTGACAGTACCCCCCACTCCAGGAGCGACCCCGGACGCTCCAGGTATGGAAGAGGCCCGTCGACGTTGGAAGTCCTCGATCAAGGATTGGTCCAAGATGTCCCGAGACGGCACCCAGCATCTCTCCTCAGGACCGTACCCCTCCCAGTCCACCAAGTACTGGTATCCTCTACCACGCTTCCTAGCGTCCAGCAGCCTCCTAACGGTAAACACAGGAGAACCGTCAACAAGACGGGGGGGAGGGGGGCAAGGACCAGACATACCAGGGTTCAAAGGGGAAGAAATGACAGGCTTGACTCGAGACACATGAAAGACCGGGTGGACACGAGCAAAGACAGAAGGGAGCCTGAGCCGCACTGCCGCCGGACTTAATACTTTGGTAATGCGGTATGGCCCTAAGAACCTGGGTGCCAACTTGCGTGCTGGCACTTTAAGGGGCAGGTCCTTAGTGGAAAGCCAAACCCTCTGCCCACAGACATACTTGGGTGCAGGAGTCCGACGGCGATCTGCTGCCACCTTGGCACGTCTCCCCGCCCGGATGAGCGCCTTCCTGGCTCTTTCCCAAGTGCGTCTGCATCGTTGGACAAAGGCCTGGGCGGAGGGGACAGCGGCATCAGGTTCCTGTGAAGCAAAAAGAGGAGGCTGATAACCAACAGAACTTTGGAAAGGAGACATACCAGTGGCTGCCACAGGGAGTGTATTGTGGGCGTACTCTGCCCAGGTAAGCTGCTGGCTCCAGGAGGCAGGATTGTGGGATGCCAGACAGCGGAGCATCCGCTCCAAATCTTGGTTAGCTCGCTCGGACTGCCCGTTGGTCTGCGGATGGAATCCTGAAGTCAGACTCGCAGAAGCACCGATTTGACGACAGAACTCCTTCCAAAAATGGGAAACAAACTGGGGCCCCCTGTCAGAGACCACATCTTTGGGAAGACCATGAATCCTGAAGATGTGATTGACTACCACCAGTGCAGTTTCCTTAGCAGAGGGCAATTTGGAAAGGGGAATGAAATGAGCCGCCTTGGAAAAACGGTCCACAACTGTCAAAATCACAGTATTGCCATTGGAGGAAGGGAGGCCAGTGACAAAGTCCAAGGCAATATGGGACCAGGGGCGGGTGGGGATGGGCAGAGGCCGCAGCAGACCAACGGGAGGCTTGTTAGAAGTTTTATTCTGGGCGCAAACCGAGCAAGCTGCCACGAACTGTCTGACATCTTGGGATAGCGATGGCCACCAAAAGCGCTGGCGGGCAGAAGCCAGCGTTCTCCGCACACCTGGATGGCAGGTCAGCCTAGAAGAGTGACTCCACTCAAGAACCGAAGGACGCAACGGCCCCGGAACAAACAACAGACCATTAGGGCAACCTCTCGGGACCGCCACCCCTCGCAAGGCCTCCCTGACACGCCTCTCAACACCCCAGGAAACGGCCGCCACCACAACACCCCGGGGTAATATGGTGTCGGGCAACGCCTCGTCCCCCGGACTGGCAAAGAGACGTGACAGGGCGTCCGGCTTAATATTCTAGGACCCAGGCCTGTAAGAAAGGGTAAAACGGAACCGACCAAAGAAGAGGGCCCACCTGGCCTGTCGAGAGTTCAACCTCTTGGCTGAACGAATGTATTCAAGATTCTTATGATCCGTCCAGACCAAGAAGGGCTCCGCCGCCCCCTCCAGCCAGTGTCGCCACTCACCCAAAGCCAGCCTAACCGCCAATAGCTCCCGGTTACCGACATCATAATTCCGTTCAGCTGGGCTCAGACGGTGAGAGAAGTATGCACAAGGGTGCACCTTCCCATCCTGAGGGGATCGTTGAGAGAGGACCGCCCCAACCCCGACCTCAGAAGCATCAACCTCCACAATGAACTGCAGATCAGGGTCTGGAACAGACAAGACAGGTGCAGATGTAAAACATGATTTAAGTTTCGTAAAAGCTCCCTGTGCCTGCTCCGACCACCTGAAAGGGACCCGAGTGGAGGTTAGAGCAGTTAAGGGGGCAGCTGTCTGACTATAGTTCCTGATGAAGCGCCGATAAAAATTGGCGAACCCCAGGAACCGCTGCAATGCTCTACGAGAGTCGGGGACTGGCCATTCTGAGACGGCCCTTACCTTAGCAGGATCTACCTTAACCCCTTCCGCCGAGATAATTTGTCCCAGGAACGGAACTGAGTCAGTGTGGAATGTGCACTTCTCCGCCTTGACATAAAGTTGGTTCTCAAGTAACCTCTGCAGCACCTGACGGACATGCTGAGTGTGTACCTGCAAAGATGGGGAAAAAATCAAAATGTCATCAAGGTACACAAAGACAAATCGATTGATCATGTCTCTAAGCACATCATTAATCAGGGCCTGGAAGACCGCTGGGGCATTAGTAAGCCCGAAGGGCATAACCCGATATTCAAAGTGCCCAGTAGGGGTGTTAAAGGCGGTCTTCCACTCATCACCTTCCCTTATCCGAACCAAGTGGTAGGCATTGCGGAGGTCCAGCTTAGTGAAGATTTGCGCTCCCTGCAGCAGTTCGGGAGCAGAAGACATCAACGGCAGGGGGTACCGATTCTTTATGGTGATGTCATTAAGCCCACGATAATCGATGCAGGGGCGCAAAGAACCATCTTTCTTCTCCACAAAGAAGAACCCCGCACCTGCAGGAGAAGAGGAAGAGCGGATGAGGCCAGCCGCCAAAGACTCTTGGATGTACTTATCCATGGCCTCTCTCTCCGGCGCTGAGAGAGAGTAAAGGCGACCACGAGGCGGAGAAGTGCCTGGGAGGAGGTCGATGGAACAGTCATAGGGTCTGTGGGGAGGAAGTGAGGCCGCTCGGGACTTGCTGAAGACCCCCCGAAGGTCGAGGTACTCGGCAGGGACACCGGTCAGATCCGTAGACTCCTCCACCTGAAACACAGAAGAAGAAGAGCCAGCAGACGAAGCAACACCAAGACAAAACTTGTGACAATAAGAGCTCCACGCCAACACAGAATTCTCGGCCCAACCCACGTGAGGTTCGTGCTTCACCAACCATGGGTGCCCCAGCACAATAGGTGTGCCAGGAGACTCAAGGAGGAAAAATGCAATCTCCTCTCTGTGGTTGCCCGAGATAACTAAACTTACAGGGGAAGTAACATGGGTAACTTGAGTGAGGATGGTGCCGTTGAGAGCCCTGGCAATGAGCTTCTTCTTGAGAGGGATGATAGGGACGCCCCACCGAGACACAAGGGATGCATCAATGAAATTTCCTTCGGCCCCGGAATCCACCAGAGCCGAACAAGGCCTTGAGAAAGGCCCCCACCTGATAAAGGCGGGTAGCTGGGTACGGAGCACAGGGGAATCAGAAAAAGGGGTGACGCTCACCAGTACTTCCCCGTCTACTGGCGAGCTCTGGCTTTTAAAGGACAGGCCACAGCGAAATTCCCAGATTTGCCACAATAGAAGCAGAGTCGTTGATTAAGCCGTCGCTGCTTCTCCTCTGCCGCCAATCGAGTCCTCCCCACCTGCATAGGCTCCACCTCAGGGAGAGGCTCAGGACGCACAGCCACTGCTTCGGGAACAGGATGAGGTGGATTCAGCCAAGAAGTGTGGGCCATAACGCGTTGACGGCGTAGGCTGATGCGTGTCTCTACACGAAGTGCCAGCTCCACCAAGTCATCAAAAGAAGCCGGCAGGTCATGGATGGCAATCTCGTCTTGAATCTCAGGGTTGAGCCCCTCCCTGAAAACATCCCATAAAGCCACTTCATTCCAGCTGCAGAGGGCTGCCAGTGTCCGGAACTGAATGGAAAAGTCAGTGACTGATGACTCCCCCTGCCTTAGTCTCACAAGCTGGCTGGCTGCCTCCTTCCCAGCGACTGAGCGGTCAAACACCTTGGTCATCTCCTGACGAAACAGCTCAAATGTGGCACAGTATGGTGCTTTCTTCTCCCAAACAGTAGTTCCCCACTCACGGGCCTTCCCAGTGAGTAGGGTAATGACGAATGCCACCTTAGCAGCGTCTGAGGCAAAAGTGGTGGGTTGCAGAGCGAACGTGATGGCACACTGGGAGAGGAATGGACGACATGACTTAGGATCCCCGTCATACGTAGGTGGTGTTGGCACTCTGGGTTCAGGAGCCGCTGGGGCAACAACTGGAACAGAAACAGAAGCAGCTGCAGCTGCAGCTGAGCGAATACTGTCCTGGTCTCTCATCAATTCCCTGACCTGGGTGGTGAGTTCAACAACTTGAGAGGTCATGGCCTCTACCTCTCTGGAAGTATCTGTGAGCTGTGTGGCATGCTGACCCAGCAGCACACCCTGCTGGACGACGGCTGCCCGGATCTGGGCAGAACCCGCTGATTCCATGCTAGGCCAGATCGAACTGTCAGGGATGGTAAAAGAGGAACCAGTTGCGGGAATAACTGTTTATTAAATGACAAAAGCAGACAAAATTAGGAACACAGAGAAAAGAGAGTCCACGGTCAGAAGAGCAAACAGGGATAATGCCAGCCAGGTACAAGGGAGTACTATGTCAACCCAACAGGGGGCGTTGGAGAAAGGATTCTCAGAGGGAATGGCAGAGCAGGCCCAAGCTGAAACACTGGAGAGTGGAGGTAGAAATGAGTGCAATCCAAAGACAATGAAGTAGGCGAGTTCACAGATGATCAGCTGGTGACGTAACATCACAATGGCAGGGGGAAGAGAGAGATGAGTAAACCTGAAGGGTGGAGGTTGGGTCCTGGCAGTGGATGCTGAAATCCTTAGTGGTAGGCAGGCAGGGAAGATCCAAAAAGGAGGGAGGCCTGGATCTGGCAGCCAAAGCAGACAGGGGAGCTGGGAGCAAAAGAAAAGGAGAGGGGAAAAACAAAAACAAAAACTAGCCAGACGGGAGCTCAAAAACTAGTTTAGGAAAACAGGGAAAAATAAAGAAAATAAAGAAATAACCAACACTGAAGAAAGTAGACAGGAACTCAAGACTAGACTAAGACTCAAGACAAAAACTATTGCAGAAGTGCTAAGTCTCAGAGACCATAGACAAGAGCCAGTTAACTCAGCAGAGCAGAGATTCGATCTGGCACAGGACAGAAAACAAGAGGGGAATATAAAGGGTGGCAAACGAACAAAAACAGGTGTGAGCTATAATGAGATAACAAGGTAACAAGAGGGGAGGAGTAACAATAGACAGAGCACATGGCATGGCAACACAAATAACCAAGTGGACCAGACAAACACAAACAAGCCTAAAGCAGATCAGACCGGCACCCTGACAGTGTGTGTGTGTGTGTGTGTGTGTGTGTGTGTGTGTGTGTGTGTGTGTGTGTGTGTGGGGGGGACTGGTAATCCCTGATGTTGGGTGCTGCCCCTTTAAGGACGTTGTTCCGGTGAGCGCAAGTGATGTGATCGTGCAGGGAAAAACAAACTGAACTGAGTGAGAAAGCCATGTTGATCTCAAATGAAGATTTGAACATTTAACAATTCCAGCTAAAACTATTATCTAACATTATATTCCCAGCGTGGTGAGTAGTGTTATGTTGTTTAAGTGTTGTGATGGTTTGTGTATCACTATGAAGATCGCTATTTGCGATTAGCGCCTAAACGCCTAATGTTATATATTTGTTTTGTTTTAGACATTTACAGTTTGTATTGCCTGTAAAATATGTTGCATTTAGTTAAACAAAGTTTAATGCTTAGTACACAAAGCTGATGTTACAATGTTTTAGAAACGTATTTGGTGATGTGAACATTACTAGATAATAATTGTGAATTGTTTTGTGTTTGCAGTTTGACCACACACGCACACACATAAATGTGCACAAATACTCAACTAAAGTAAACTACAATAACAACGACCAAATGTGTACTGTGTGAGTTCTGCACAAGAGGAATAAAAGTAAAAAAAAAAAAAACAATATCCAAATTAATGTTATCATTTCATGGGTAACACCTACGTTATGGGGACAAAATGTCCCCACAAAGATGGCAATATCCGAAATCCTCATCCTTGTGGGGACATTTTTAGGTCCCCATGAGGAAAGCATCTTATAAATCAGACTAAGTGATGTTTTTTGAAAATGTAAAAATGCAGAATGTCTCCCTTGATGGGTAGGTTTATGGGCAGGGGCAGTGTGTGTGTGTGTGTGTGTGTGTGTGTGTGTGTGTGTGTGTGTGTGTGTGTGTGTGTGTGTGTGTGTGTGTGTGTGTGTGTGTGATGGGTAGGTTTAGGGGCAGGGGCAGTGTAGGGGGATAGAATATACGGTATGTACGGTATAAAAACCATTACGCCTATGGAAAGTCCCCATAAAACATGAAAACCCAACGTGTGTGTGTGTGTGTGTGTGGACACCAACTGGCAGCAGGAAGTGTGTCACTTTCAAAAATGCTTTAATTCACTGTCTAGCTTTCTAAACAATCTTTTATTCAAAATGTAAAAATGCAGAATGTTTTCTGTGATGGTAGGTTTAGGAGTAGGGGTAGTGTAGGGGGATAGAATGTACAGTTTGTACAGTATAAAAACCATTAAGTCTATGCAATGCCCTCTGCCTTTCCTTCCCCTCTCCCCCTCACTTTCTCACTGTGTGTGTTTGAAGGGGGGTGGGGGTTGGCCGCTTAAGCATGCATCTCTGTGTGTGTGTGTGTGTGTGTGTGTGTGTGTGTGTGTGTGTGTGTGTGTGTGTGTGTGTGTGTGTGTGCTTGTTTATGTGATTTATGAGGACACAAATTTGTATGACATGGGTATTACACTGGTATTACATGGTTTATGACATTTCATGTGTCCAAAAAAACCAGATTAAACAATGTTTTATTAAAAATGTAAATGCAGAATCTATTTTGAAGATAAAACTTATTCCTATAGTAAAATAAAGTTTCAGACAATGAAATACCAACTCTCTCCCACTGTTCAGATTTAAAAAAAAAAATGTTTTTATTCAATCAGAATCTCACTCTCTCTGTCCTTCCCCTCTCCTCCCCTCCCCCCCCCCTCTCTCTCTCTCTCTCTCTCTCTCTCTCTCTCTGTGTGTGTGTGTGACTTTCTCTCTTCATGATGATAATTTAACCCTTTCATATAGGCTTTCACAAATAACTATCACTTGAAATAAAAATGTCATGTGCTGTGTTTGCCAAGATCACGTATGATGCATTTGCAGGGTATATGCCGGAATCCTGAAGTAAATTTTAATACCTTTTTAAGACTTTTTTTAAGACCTTCTCAAAATATGTAAAGACCTCATCGGCGATGAGAACTACTGTTGAGCAATAAAATAAAAATATATAATCATAAGCTATGACAAAAATATATATTAAATTAGGTGAGTGGATAGTTAAAAGAAATTGCAATTACAAAAAGTAATTCTTGAAAAAACATCTCTGGACTAATTTTTATAAAATCTAAACATGTTAATGAAAAGGTACAAATTACTTTGTGTTCTTATTAAATACATTTATAAAAAAAACTATTTATATTTAATTTATATATGAATGTAAATAATTATATGGGCCTACACAAATAATATAACATTTCAAGATTTATAGTTTATTGTAAACATAATGTGCAGCTCTGTAAAGGGACAACAAATATATGATAGATACGTGAGAACAAGAATCAAAACTATGAAAATATATGAAAGCGCGGCACAATGTGCTTATGCGCATCCCGGGTGCAGAATGATGCACTTAAAGCAACATGGAGTCAGAGGGCGCAGTGCAGCGCGAGTGCACATTGAAAAGTTCACGGCATAAAGAGACGATGAGCGTTGAGCGCACAAATCCTAGTCTACTATGTATATCGGTCCAAAAGGTCACTGATTATTCGTTTCTTCACAGTTTTAAATTCCGGTTATTGTGCGTGTGATGCCTTGTGTTGTCACCCGGGTGGCGAGCACAACATCGTTCAGAAACCGCTAGATAAACTCCAGGAAGATAAATTATTTTATCTACATATCAAGTATTATAACGGGAATATATCATCTTGGAGTGAGCTTTACCGAACAGCTGACTGACTGTAACCAAACGCGATGCGCAGTTTGAATTCTGAACGGAGAATGATGGACAGCTACAGCGGAGGAAAGACATTCAGACACCTATGGAATGGCTTTAGATGACTTTGTACTAGCAAATCATAAAATAATAATAATGATTGCTGAAAGATCATGTGACAATATATATTTCTGATGATTATTTAATTACCACGACATGCCTAATCTGAGCAAGGGACTGCCTGTCTTGAGTTTTGTCGACAGACAGCGGTGGCACGAAATTTGACGGATGCGGCCGCTATGCAGGAAAAACCATAGAAAAACCCTGCGGCCATTGTTTAAACTCATCCTTCTCCAACCAGGAGTCCGCAAATGTACATTTCCCCATTTCGGAGTCTGTTTCGCAATGTGTGGAGGGCGACACATCACCTAACCGCGCATTTCGCAAAATATGTGACGTCACCCGTAGACGGTGCGCGCGCCCCGAGCTGATCTCACTGACCGAGCAAACCGTTTTTTTTTTTTATATAGTTATGGGGATGAAAATAAATATATTCATGAATACTTTTTGGAGTCAAACTCTTTTGACAAAGCTTGAACAAAATGTAATACCTCATAAAATCGTGATTAAGACTTTTTAATACCTTTTAAGGGCCTTAATTTTCCAAAAATGAATTTATCAACTTTTAATACTTTTCAAGACCCCGCGGACACCCTGATATGCATATGAAGAGAAGTGTTACAATAATACAACATCAGCATTTGAATGGTATTGTGAACTCATTCCAATTTGACCTTTGACATCATCTGACATGAAATTAATTTAAATTTATTTGATCTCATAGATGTGGCTGTTGTGGTCATAGCAGCACCAACTGCTGCAGTTAATGTGGTGAATTCAGATGAATTTGACATAGTCCTTTTATGTTTTCCCATTTTAAATGCCTATTGCCTGCAGTGCACAGTTAAGCTGATGCCACCGGCGTGGCGGTGCCACCGGCTTGAGCCCGTCATCGCTGCTCGCAGCTTTAATTCTTTTTCTTTTTCTATTTTTTTTTTTTATTTTTTTTTTCGACTTCTCTGGTACTTTTGGGGCACTTAACATGCTCGAAAACTCTTGAAACTTTGCACACACGTCGGAATGCGCGGCCATCAGAGCCGGGCTGAAGCTGGTACCTGGGCGTGGCAGGGGGACTCGACAGCGCCCCCTAGAACGCGTTTAGAAACTTGGTCCATGTATCAAACACACTTGCACGTACATGTATGAAACTCGGTACACATGTAGACCTCATCGGGCCGAACAACTTTCGTGCTCATAGTTATGCGTCAGCCCAACAGGAAGTGAGCTATTATGGGTTGTTCGGAAAACCCATGCTCTGGAATTTAATATACTCCTCCGAAGCCATTGTTTCGATCATTGCCAAACTCGGTCAGCATGAAGTGAACATATCCAGGATGCTAAATTGCGAGCGGATTTTTTATATGTCAAATGGTTTGGCCGTGGCGAAGCAACGAATTTATGGCGAGAAAAGGGAAACAGGAAGTGTGTTTTAACTTGTGCAAATATTGACTGATTTGGATGAAACTTCAGCTGTGTGTTTGTTGTAAGAGGCCGATCACATGGATATGACTTTTGTGAGTCAAAGTTATAGCGCCACAAACTGGCAGCAGGAAGTGTGTCACTTTCAAAAATGCTTTGAATCACCATCTTATTTTCACCAGATTTACTTCAAACTTCATCAGTATAATGTGAAAACATGACAGATAGAGATGTATGAAATGGATTCCTAAAATTTCAAATACTGTTGCCATGGCAACGTGTCAAAGTTTAATAATCTTTTGGCTGTTTTGAGGCTCTTAGTATGCTTGAAATTGCTTGAAACTGCTTGAAACTCAACACACACATCAGAGATGTCAGTCAGTACACATGGGCAAAGCCTCAGAAACGGGCGGGGATGAGGGGCTCTCTAGCGCCACCTTTTGACAAAAGTGAAGGGCTTCGTTTCATCTACAATCACCAAACTCAGTATATATATTGACCTCATCGAGCCGGACAACTTTCTAATTTACAGTCATTAGCTCCGACCAACAGGAAGTCAGATATTTTGGTTTGAAGGTGAATTTTTGGTTAAATCGGGGTCTGAGTTTTTACGTTCTCCTCGTAGGCGATTTATTCAATCTCCACCAAACTCGGTCAACATGAAACAAAGATACGGAAGATGCTAAAATGCGAACGAATATTGGATATCTCAAACGGTGTTGCCATGGTGAGGGATTAAATAAGGACAAAAAAGGGGAACAGAAATTGTCTAATATCTTGTAAAATCATATTTTGATTTCAATTAAATTTAGATTGTATGTTTGGTAATTGAATTTAGATTAATTTAAAATTACTATAATATTTTTCAGAAGAATATATATATTTTTTATAAATATTTCTTTGAATAGTCTAATGTGCCTGCATGTGTGTGCTGCCCTTCCCTCAATGAACACAAGATGGCAGCATTGTGTTAGTTTTGAAGCAGGATAAAAAAACCTTGTTTCTCTCTCTCTTTCTCTCTCTCTTTCTCTCTCTCTCTCTCTCTCTCTCTCTCTCTGTGTGTGTGTGTGTGTGTGTGTGTGTGTGTGTGTGTGTGTGTGTGTGTGTGTGTGTGTGTGTGTGTGTGTGTGTGTGTGTGTGTTTCTGAGGACATACATTTGTAGACATTTCATGTGTCCCCATACATATATTGTTCTCTTCGAGCCGGACAACTTTCTAATTTACAGTCATTAGCTCCGACCAACAGGAAGTCAGATATTTTGGTTTGAAGGTGAATATTTCGTTTTTATATCCATTTTTGCTTAGCGTTACATGATCACGCTCCTATTCATGTAAATGCTTCCAAGCGCGACAAGACACAAGAGAGCGCGCTGTATGCCAGTGTCCTGTCTGTGTGTGTGTGTCAGTGTCCTGTCTGTGTGTGTGTGTGTGTGTGTGTGTGTGTGTGTGTGTGTGTGTGTGTGTGTGTGTGGTGTGTGTATGTGTGTGTGTCAGTGTCCTGTCTGTGTGGATGCGTCTCATGTCAGCTAATCAAGGGACACTGACACACACACACACACACACACACACACGACGCATAGATAGACTCGCGTCAGTTTCCTGCTCACATCGAGTTCTCTTTTGCTCTTGAAGAAACAATAACACAGAGGATTTTGAGTATTCTCATATTAGAGTCTTAAATTAGTTAAATAACGTCTTAAATGAACTTTAAAGAGTTGTGAGGAAATGAGATGCGCGGGACCGCGCGTGAGATCCGCGGTTGTTCTTAAAGTGACAGGAGCACTGATGATGCCTGTCATTAATGTTCATCAAAGAACAACGGGAACAGAGAAAATTGTAGCTTTAATGATGATTCATCTAGATTTCATTTATTATTTATGCAGTTAAGGAATGTTTGATAACTATTACATTTCTGTATAACAGGGAAGGCCATGGGTAAATATAACATTTATTATTTTGGGTTTATGTAAAGATTTTTTTTAAAGCTACACTGTGTAACTTTTTTAGTCTATTCTTAGCTAAAAACACTTAGTTCTTTCAAAAATATATGTGCTCATTAATGTATATTTACTTCTTTCAAGTAATAAAGTATTCTCGTAAGTTTATAATATGCCATTGAAAATACATAAGGTAATGGGATCTAACGGTGGTCGCTATGTTGCCCCTCCATCTTGAAAGTACATTAGCCAAAGAGGGACATACCCGTAAATTCAAGCTTCGCCTTTCGGGTTTTAACCGGTTTTAACACTGTGCGCGTCAACTTGTTCAGACTTGTCTGGTGCATCCGCAGAGAGTTCATCTCAGCAGCTCCAGTAACAGAGTTATACGGAGTTTTCCTGGCTTGTTTATTCCTCAAAAGTCTGTTTTTCCTTGTGTGGTATTTCTGTGCGTTAATAACTCCGTAAGTTATAATAGTTATTGTCATTGTAGATGTGTTTCAGAGTGTGTCATCGCGTAATTCAGTTGATGTCACCTCAGAAGTATTTTTGTGTCAACATACAATAGCGTAATGCTCACCTATTTGAATAATCATTCAGTTATTAACAATGTTTATTCGTTTATAGAAAATATTTGCTTGTAATGTATGTTGATGGAAAAATGTATCATGTCTGATCGGCATATTAACACTTGTTATACAGAGCTAAACCTGCGCACACACTTTTGTAACCGGACACCGCTTGTTAGCAGCGGCAGCTCAGCTCCTTTTAATGCAGCAGCATTTAGCGCCTATATATGGTACAATAAGCTCTGGTTTACGGTTACATTATACAAATGTAACTTATAAGTATAGTTATACAGTTCTTAACTGTGTATATTCTGTCATGTCATTATCATGTATATTTAGTGTAGTGTAGGGGGATAGCATGTACAGTTTGTACAGTATAAAAACCATTAAGTCTATGCAATGTCCTCTGCCTTTCCTTCCCCTCCCCCCCTCACTCTCACTTTCTCACTGTGTGTGTGTGTGTGTGTGTGTGTGTGTGTGTGTGTGTGTGTGTGTGTGTGTGTGTGTGTGTGTGTGTGTGTGTGGCCACCAACTGGCAGCAGGAAGTGTGTAACTTTCAAAAATGTTAAATCACTGTCTTGTTTTCCCCCGATTTACTTCAAACTTCATCAGTATAATGACAAAACATGGCAGATATAGACATACGAATGGATTCCTGATATTTTAAATACTTTCTACTTTACAGTCATTAGCTCTGACCAACAGGAAGTCAGATATTTTGGTTTGAACGTGAATATTTGTATAATTCCTCTTAGCATGCTTGAAATTACTTGAAACTCAACACACACATCAGAGATGTCAGTCAGTGGAAATGGGCAAAGCCTCAGAAATGGGTGTGTTGGAGGGGTGTTTATTACAACATAATCATGGTTTATGAAGACATTTCATGTGTCCCCGTAAATCAAAATAGCTTTAACAGCATACTAAACAATTTTTTAATAAAAATGTAAAAATGCAGAATGTTTTCTGTGATGGTAGGTTTAGGGGTAGTGTGTGTGTGTGTGTGTGTGTGTGTGTGTGTGTGTGTGTGTGTGTGTGTGTGTGTGTGTGTGTGCGATATGTAGGCTTAGGGGTAGTGTAGGGGGATAGAATGTACAGTTTGTACAGTATACAAACCATTAAGTCTATGGAATGCCATCTGCCTGTCTTTCCCCTTCCCCCTCTCTATCTGTGTGTGTGTGTGTGTGTGTGTGTGTGTGTGTGGGGGGGGGGTCTCTCTCTCACCCTGTGAGTTTGTGTGTGTGCCTTTCTCTCAGTCCTTCCCCTCCCCCTCACTCTCACTCTATCATTGTGTGTGTGTGTGTGGGGGCATGTTTTTGTGAAATATCAGGACACAAATGTGTATAATGACATGGGTATTACAAAAAGAGGGTGAAATATGAGGACGTTCCCCATGTCCTCACTTTTCAAAATGCTTATAAATCATACAGAACAAGGTTTTTTTTCACAGAAAGTGAACTGCACAGTCTCCTGTGAGGGTTAGGTTTAGGGACAGGGGCAGTGTAAGGGGATAGAAAATACGGTCTGTACGATATAAAAACCATTATGCCTATGGAATGTCCTCACATTTCACAAAAACAAACGTGTGTGTGTGTGTGTGTGTGTGTGTGTGTGTGTGTGTGTGACTTTCTCTCTTGATGATCATAATTTAACCCTTTCATATAGGCTATCACAAATAACTATCACTTGAAATAAAAACGTCATGTGATGTGTTTGCCAAGATCACGTATCATGCACATGTCTTTAAATTAATTATTTACTGATATAATATAAATGTATTAAAACATAAATTTTCACATGATTTTATAAAAGTGGCTATTTATAATAAACTTCCAATAAATGTAGACACGCATCTTACTCTTACCTGACACTGATATTAAAATCATCTTTGCAGTTTCTGTGATTTGGCTCCATTTATACATTTTTTATTAAAAAAAATTTATTGGACCACCCATATTGAAATGAAAGCATGTTTTATGGTGCATAAGATTGGTGCACAAACGGTAGCTAAGGTAGCTCAAAAACACATGAAGAGAAGTGTTAGAATAAAACAACATCAGCATTCGAATGGTATTGTGAACTCATTCCAATTTGACCTTTGACATCATCTGACATGAAATTAATTTAAATTTAATTGATCTCATAGATGTGGCTGTTGTGGTTTGTGGTCATAGCAGCACCAACTGCTGCAGTTAATGTGGTGAATTCAGATGACTTTGACATAGTCCTTTTATGTTTTCCCATTTTAAATGCCTATTGCCTGCCGTGCACAGTTAAGCTGATACCACCGGCGTGGCGGTGCCACCGGCTTGAGCCCGTCATCGCTGCTCGCAGCTTTAATTATTATTATTCTTCTTCTCCCAAATGAATTTGCTTTTTTGGGGTCCTAAACGCGCTCGAAAACTCACAAAACTTTGCAAACGCGTCAGAAGTGGCGAAAATTTACGTCTGTTATGGTATTCAGAATTAGGCGTGGCAAAATGGCTCGACAGCGCCACCTAACGTAGTGCCCCTCCCGCTACGTTTCACGTACAGCTATGAAATTCGGTATACACATGTAACAGCCCAATACCTACAAAAAAGTCTCTTAGTGCAAAATCTGAAAATCAACAGGAAGTCAGATATTTTTAATTTTTTGTTGCAAAATTTGCCATTTCCAGACGTTGTACTTTAACAAACTCCTCCTAGAGATTTAATCAGATCAACATCATATTTGGTCAGTCTAATCTAAAGGCCTTTGCAACGCTAAATTGCGAAGATCTTGAGTTTTCCCTGAAGGGTGTGTCCGTGGCGGCCTCGCAAAATCTGATGTTTCGCCATGAGACAGGAAGCTGTTGTAAGTCAGGCATACAATGTCCGATCTGCCCCAAACTTCACGTTTGATAAGAGTCCTGACCTAAACCCATCTACATGCCAATATTCAGTTAGTCATAGCGCCACCTGCTGTCAACAGGAAATGGCATGCTTTATACTATAATTCACTCCCAGAAACACTTTTAAATATGCCATGAAATCCCAAACATGCTAGAAACACAATAAATCTTGCAAGACGTGGATACGTGCTACTGTATGTGATTTACGCCATTAAACAGGAAGTTGTTGTAACTCAGGTATACAATGTCCGATCTGCCTCAAACTTCACATGTTTGATAATAGTTCTGACCTGAAGACTCTACATGGCAATATTCAGTTATAGTCGAAGCGCCACCTGCTGGCAGAAGGAAGTGTGGCACACTGAAGTGAGTTTGCCATATTTCTCCTATATTGAGCCGCTTAAATGCATGTCGCCCACTATTCACTGTTTTCCTGAGGCCACCGGGTGGCGGTGCATGTGCAAGGGCCCTTTCATCGCTGCTAGCAGCTTTAATTAAAGTTAAATTCCAATGCAAAGAGGCAAATTAGAGTAATTTTGTGGCTGGAAAAATAATAATTTTCATTTGTAAAGCCATGGTTTACCTACTAGGTGCTTGTATGGCTTTTTAATAAATATACATGTATCTAGTCTGGTTGCTCAAAAAAGTATTGCAGATCATAACTTCTAACTTATTTTTAGGTTTTGCATTTGAATACATATTTAGACATGATCTATGGAAGGATATCGCGGACAATTTTCAAAAGGAATTGCAAATTGTGCATTTCCATTTGCATTTTCGTTTACGTGAACGCACAACGACTGCCACATTTCAAATGGAAAAGCAGACACGGAGATATAGTGCGTAAGATTACATTTATTTGAATGAATGGATTATAGCATTTATTTATAGCATACATTTACTGCGTCTGTTCAGCGTCTCTCTATAGATGTGGGTTTATTACTGAAAAATAGCGATGTAACCCCATCGTTGCTGAGAAATATAATGTAGTGATCCAGTAACTTAGCTATTTTATTGCTAAAAGTCGCGGGGCGGCGTTAATAACAAGTTTCTGTGCTCATGAATGTGCAGCGCGATCTCTGCTCTCTGAATGCGAGTGACGCGTGCGTGTGTGCGTGCGTGTGTGTGCGTGTGAGCTTCAATAGCCCCGTTTACATGCATACTTTTATGTCCTTCCGATTAAAATCATTCCGATTGAACGATTCTGTTTAACCGAGATGTTATCTAAACCGATTTGTTGTTGCTGTAAGAAACACCTCAGAAAAAATTAATTCTTCTGTCAGGCACAGTTGAGGTAGAAAGTTAGCCTGACGTCGTCATACTCAATTCTAGTCAGAATATGAGTCTGATACTGCTCCGTTGGGCTGTGATTATGGGGCGTGTTTCAACCGAACCAGGAAAGACCTCAATTGGATAGACCTACAACCAATCAGAGCAACGGAGCGACGCATAACGTTAGTTATCAAATGTCAAAAGAACTCAACTGCACTGTGTTGCCATGTCCGCGGGACGAAGCGACCCCAATATGACATACAGACCCAGTCACCCAGGAATGCAATTTTTAGCTGCCAGCCCTGCCAAAATAAAACATATTTTACCCCCCAAATGCCCCCCCTTTTTTCCCGGAGAACCCCCCCTGGAAAGCTATTGGGCTTGTTTTTGACTAGTTTTGAGGAACGTTAGCAATTGGGCGGGTTTTGTTGTAAAAACTTGGCAACCCTGTACCTGCACGCACGCTGAAATAAGTAGCCTACGTTAGAAGAAAAATATGAGTGTAAACGATCTTTGCCGGTGTTGTAAAAAAAGGATACACAGAGTTTACTTACCAACACGATCATCATTTCTGAGAGAAATAGTAAAGGTGAATGCATATACGAGGATTAGGATTAGAACAAACTCAACCCAAGCGCCTTTGATGACGTAGATGATTACGTTACTGTTGATCATCTGTCCATCATCGTCTAAAGCCCGCCCTGACAATTTCATTGGTCCGAACAGTTTCTGTTCGGGCATAATTACTTCTCTACCGATCAAGTCCAGACCGAACTGCCCGAGTAAAAATGTTGTGGGAGGGGCTAAGTTCGGCTGGCATCCAGGCTGGTAGAAAGTAGGCTACCT
Source organism: Gobio occitaniae (assembly GCA_033150135.1). Classification (NCBI taxonomy): domain Eukaryota; kingdom Metazoa; phylum Chordata; class Actinopteri; order Cypriniformes; family Gobionidae; genus Gobio; species Gobio occitaniae. The sequence goes on along the minus strand of JARQWZ010002844.1, from coordinate 14,981 downwards.
GGGACAAACGCTGTCAGATGAGATGACGTAGCCAGGCTATGTCTGTGTCATTATTCCAACATTATCTTCATAACTTGTTACAAAATAAAAAGTTTAACACTTCAGAAAAATTTGTGTATCCTTATGAAAGCAGTGTTTATATGCAGCATTTTCTTTCGGACTTTTAAACCGATTACAGTGCTCTGTGTAAACACCTGAAATGAAAACAGCGCATTAATATAGAACGAGGATTCATCTGACTTGGAACTACCTGTGCATTAAACGATTTTATTGCACACCTTCCAGGCAATCAGAATAAAAAATTCAGACAGACCATGGCATAAATTACATTAGTTATTGATAAACTAAAATGTTATGTTATAGTTTTGTTTGCACTAATAAATGCTGTTGCCTACCAGCTGCAATAACCAATAAAACTTATTAACCATTTTTTTTTTTCTATATCGTCATAAATATTGTTATCGCAAATATTCTTGAAATATTGTGATATAATTTTGAGGCTATATCGCCCACCCCTACCTTAAAGCACACTTTTCAAACTCAAATTGTTCAACACAAATCATATAAAGCTTAGCATCAATCGGTATTACAGCAAATTACATCAAACAAGTGAAAACACAATACTGACATTTTACATCTTTAAAGTTGATATTTTACACTAATCATACTTGAAGTAGTTAAAGGGGTGATGAACTGAGAAATCAACTTTCCCTTGAGCTTTTGATATATAAAAGTCACGGTAATATAAGAATATCCTGTTAGTTTCAGAGCTGAAAACTTCCTTGTTAGTCAAAAGTTCTATTTGCACGGGATTAGCATTATCTGGGGACCTCGTGTGATTTAGAAATTACACCCCCACAACTTAATTTTGCGTGGCGCATTCGCACGGGATAAGCAAGCCTGTGATTTTACTAGAATTTACTGACTATCTCCCGGATATGATGTCAAGACACTGTTTTTTTCCGTTATAGATATAGCTGTATGACATTATAAACAGTCGTATCGATATAATTTTTATTGTTTTATAGTAATAAAAATAGTTTAGTTCAGTTAGAGAACAGACGCTACAATTAAAAACGTAACTGAGCAATATAATAACCGCACAGGAATTCATAACGATGCACATTATATGCAGCCTAGCTCCATTCTTCGTGAAAGATAAAGATAGAAATGCGGACAGGAAACAAAAACCTTGCAAAAATTATATAAGATCCGCCTAATCCTGGCCAAATCACAGAGATGCCGATTCGCACGGGACTAATATTATCACAGGACCTCTGTGTTTGGTGAAATATGGTAGGTAATTTACGGGGAAATTTTTACTTTACAAATTACAGACATGGCCGATTCAGATGGGATTAAGATCACAGACATTCTCTGCAATTATTACAAATCACCAGAGGTCCCCAGATAATACTAATCCCGTGCGAATAGGGCTAAAGAAAAGCTTTTATTGACACCAGGCCCAGAAAACGAGAGCTCTCAGAATATGCGGATCTCTTACGTAACAGGACCTAGATTCCGCCTCTACAGATAAATATGCTTCTGTAGCACCGCCCACCGACTCGTGAGCTGAGGATCGTCCCTGCATAAGCTTCCTTCTGAACACACACTTATGTGAGTAGGCTAAAACATGTTTTTTTATATGTATTAGTTTTGCATAACATTACAGATCGTTTGAAATCTATTGATTACATACCTTAGCACGCAGTCACAGGGTGGAGAAGGTGTTATTGAATTGGTTCACTCGTGATCGGACTTGTAACGTTATGGGCCAGGCGCGAGTGTGTGTGTCTCCGCGTCTGCGCGAGTGTGTGTGTCCGCGCGACGCGAGTGAGTGAGTGAGTGAGTGTGTTTGTGTGTGTCCACGTGAGTGAGTGTGTGTGTTTGTGTGTGTCCACGCGAGTGAGTGAGTGAGCGTGTGTGTGTGTCCGCGCGAGTGAGTGAGTGAGTGAGTGAGTCCGCCCGCGCGAGTGTGTGTGTGTGTGTGTGTGTGTACTTGTCTACCTATCTAACAGGGGACCTTGGTGTCGTAACACACTCACTAACAGGGGACCTCTGAGCCAAGAGGGGACATTTTTCAGGTCCCCTGTTGGTCATGCTTTAAATCATGTTAAAATCAAGTAAAAACACTAAAAAAACGCTCTGGTGATTTTTTTTTACTTTTGACCAAGTGGGGACCTACAAGTGTGTGTGTTTAAATCATGTGAAAATTAAGTAAAAACACTCTGGTAATTTTTTTTAAAACTTATGACCAAGTGGGGACCTAAGTGTGTGTGTGTGTTTAAGGTCATACTCAGCAGCTCCCCTGTAGGCTGGAGCAGGAACTGTAAGGGCTCTTAAACACACGTCGTTCACACTCCTCTATTGTTTGAATGGCCTGCTGTCCCAGAGAGACTCTGCTGTTTAACAGGCTGCTTACTAAAGGAACAAGTATTACATCTCTTTACTAGATACCCTGACTAGTTTCAAACTTTGCATTACATTACAATTAAATTCTACACAGAATCCAAGAAAAAAGGATTTAAAAATCTAAACAACCAGAATGTAATTAGAAGTTTTGTTTTTGTATTTTTTATTTTAACATATTTTAATGACAGTAGCCTATATTCATTGAATATTATTGTATTTATCAAAATAAACAGAAAATAGTACAAACTTTACTATTCTTTTAAACAAGTGTTAAGACATTATTATTAAAAAAAAAACATTTTAGCTCAAGTATTTGTATAAATAATGCGTGACTTTTGCCCCATGTAAAATGGGGTGTAAAAGGCCCACCTTACCACCTTATACATTTATGAGTTTTTTAAACAAACCACTTTTGATTTATTTATGATTTACACAATGACTCGGTCCCCTGTTAGATAGTAAATCACGACACCAGTGTGTTTGCGTTGTCATTTCTTGCCATAAACACACGGTGGAGATTTAGAGTTTTTATAGCAATAACTGAGTTTTAAGAGTTAAATCAAGCAGAAATAGTTCACTAATGTATTAATTGCAGATCATCAGATCAGTGATTATGTTAAACACAATGACTCGGTCCCCTGTTAGATAGTATATCACGACACCAGTGTGTTTGATTTGTCATTTCTTGCCATAAACACACTGTAGAGATTTAGAGTTTTTATAGCAATAACTGAGTTTTAAGAGTTAAATCAAGCAGAAATATTTCTCTAATGTATTAATTGCAGATCCTCTTTGAATAATGATTATGTTAAACACAATGACTCGGTCCCCTGTTAGATAGTAAATAACGACACCAGTGTGTTTGCGTTGTCATTTCTTGCCATCATAAACACACTGTAGAGATTTAGAGTTTTTATAGCAATAACTGAGTTTTAGGAGTTAAATCAAGCAGAAATATTTCTCTAATGTATAAATTGCAGATCCTCTTTGAATAATGATTATGTTAAACACAATGACTCGGTCCCCTGTTAGATAGTAAATCACGACACCAGTGTGTTTGCTTTGTCATTTCTTCATCTCAAACACACTGTAGATATTCACTGTATATATTGAGATAACTAAATTTTATGGTGACTTGCATTAAAATGTTTATCCGTCTCAATTAAATTATGTGAACTGAATGACTTTTAACATTGACACTTTAGTTATTTAACCAACTGATGATTTTCAAGTCAGCAATCAACACACAACTGAGTTTTGACCTCCAAAATATTATTTGAGTGTATTTTTATGGTAAGTATTGGTGTTTTATGTTTTAAATCAAGCAGAAATCACTCTTTAAGGAAACAATTGCAGGTCACACTTTATACAGTGAACATTGGATGGTAAAACACGACGCCTGTTTGATTGCTTTGCCATTTCTTGCCATCACAAACACACTGTAGAGATTTTGAAGGTCAGAACTAAATTTTTTGGTGACTTGCATGAAAATGTTCATCCGTCTCAATTAAATTATGTGAACTGAATGTCTTTTAACATTGACACTTTAGTTGAAGATTTTCAACTCAACAATCAACACACAACTGAGTTTTGACCTCCAAAATCATTATACAGTGTATATTAAATTTAAGTAAAAAATATAACATTTCTTTACAAAACACTTTGACTCAAGTTTGACTCTCTACTGCTTATTCATTATTGTTTATGTTACATGGTCCATGTTTACATTACAGTATAAAATTGTTCCTAAGTTTTCCCTTTTTATATAGATGGTAATGACTAAATATTCTCGCACACCGAAATTTTCACACGTTAAAAAAAAGATCAAGCACGTTTACACACAGCCTCTGAAACTTTCCTTCATCAAAAAAAAAAATCTGATCAGGTTCAGTTTTCTGCATTTTTCGCATCCATAGCAAGCATTTAAAGAGGGGTTTCAAATTTCTGTGTTATTCATTTTTGTGTTAAAATTTTGAACATAAGTTGAACAGTTTAAAAAAGAAAGTGTGAACCTTCAAATTAGCCATTATAGTTCATAAAGTTTTGCTGGCGTTTGTATCTAATTGAGAAAAGAATGAATGTAAATTGAAAGATGTCGTCATTGAACGCATTTTGTGCCAAAGCAAATAAATGATCCACAGTTTAGCCACATAGGCTGATGTGATCCCTGAGTGAAGAGTTTTGAAAAAGTGATGAGTATTCAGAAATGTGTCCTAGCAGATGTTTAAAAAACCCTGTAATATCACTATTAGTAAGGGATCACTGTATAATATCAGTCTTTAAATGTGAGATATTTAAAGTGAACCTAAAGTATACTTGCAATAGTGTGATTTTAGCACAATTAAATATACTTAATGGATGTTTCGCAAAAGCGTTGTTTAGTGATATTGCGTCCTTGTGTTTCTGCTGTACGTCATCAGCAACTGTCGAAGTTCAATTAAAATACTCAAGAACACATGTACAGAGGATGCACAAAAGTACCCGGATGTTATAAGATATATAAGTATATGAAAACAATGTCTACAATAATATGAAATAAATGTTTTAACAGGTTATGTTTGTGGTTATTTTGTGTTAGCCACTATGTAATATGCTGGGATGGTTAGTTGAGCAACAAGTTCACACATCTCAATTTCTGTTCTGTGTCCTCACAAACTTCTGAGCTCGTTCTTTCAAGATCACATAGCAAGACTGGTCTCCACGAAATCACAAGTCCCTTCTTTGCATTCCCAGAATTGCGAAACAGCCATCATTAAGAAATGTGCACTGTGCAATAAAGGAGTACTCCAAGAATAATTATAATATTTATACCAGTAAGTCTCACGCAGGTCACTAGGGTTTACAATATTTGATGCTTTAATACTATCCAAAAAAAATTGTTACGGCCATTTCACACTGAACGCATCAAAGTGAGGTGAATCGTTGATGAATGGAGGTTTAACACCGAACGTCACTCAAACCATCATCGAGGACTTGCTATAATTATATAATAGGCAGACATTCATTATTTCTAGTGATTTATGATTATGTAATATAATTGACCGATCCAGAGCGAATGCGATCTCTGACTCATACCACTCACACACGTGGAAGAAAACGGACAGTTCTCTTCTGATAGCATATAATTCAGTGGAAAAAGAAGTAAACTTGAGAATTACATATGGCATATCTTGCTTTATTATGCTGAGATTGATCGAGCCTGGTATAAATAACTCCATACAGATCTATTGTTTTACAAAAATAATCTATTGTTTACAAAAGGAGAAAACGTGTGTACTTTAATGTAAACTTGGACCATGTGACAAACTGAAGTTAACAGCAAAAAAATATACTATAATGCTGACTGTTGTTAGTGTTTTTTGTTGTATGAGTTAAAAGTGTATATATTGGGTGAATCCTCATTGTGTTCTGGAAGAATGAGTTGATTTAAGACATCAATGAAGTGTTTTGGTAGTTTTAGCACATTTTGAACGTGAAATTAACTGCTTTGCTAAGAAAAGAGAAAGGTGTCCTAGCGATTGTAGCTGAGAGATAGACGTCAAACAGACTCAAACAAAGACCCAGAATTCTGTGGTGTTACAGCACTGTGGCTGCTGTAAATGGCTGCTGTAAGGTTTCTTTATGAAATAACAGGCACAATGGCAAAGATATTTCTGCAAAAACTCCAAAGTAATGTTCGGTTGCAGTGAGAAAGTCACAAGAGACAACTGAAAAAACTCATGCGTGTATTTAGCCTAGTGTAGATCAGTTTGCTTACACATCCCCCAAACTCCATTTACATATGAATACAGGAAAGGCCAAAGCCATTGTCTCACAGGTGAGGAAGAGGCCTTACAGAGCTGTTACACCCATGTCACAGACACAAGCTTCTCATCCAAACTAGAGAAAACGCTGGGATTTACCTGGGAAAATTAAATCAATGTACACTTTTTTCCAATCCCTACGACACATTTTTCAATACTTGGGTCACTTTTTTAAAACTCTTCACACACATTTTCACACAAATTCACACAACTGAATTTCAGCTTGGCACAGCAGTTATTTTAGTGTTCAAAATGCACTAAAACTACCAAAAAGGATTCTGAGGAATCAAAGGAATCACCCAATATTTCAATATGGTAATACTGCCGAAATGTAGCAAATTGTTTGTTTTTTTTAAATTAATTTTAGTTAAGTTTTGAACATAAGTTAGGGAGTTTTGAAAAGAGAATCAAAAAATTTTCAAATTGGCCTATACAGTTCATAATGTTTTGGTGGTGTTTGTGTTGCAGTGAGAAAATAATTCTTATAAATCGAAAGATGTCGCCATTGAATGTATTTTATTCCAAATCAATGATAAATTATGACTTTAGATGGCCCCACTTTATATTAGGGGGCCTTAACTACTATGTACTTAAATAGGTATAATGTACTTATTGTGTTCATATTGTGTTGCAAAACACTTTTGCTGATATTGAGGTGGGATACGGGTAGGGTTAGGGACAGGTGTGGTTGTATTGGTAAGTTTAAAGGTAGGGTTAGATGTAAGGGAAGTGTCAACAGTGTAATTACAAATGTAACTACAGAAATTAATTACAGATGTAATTACATGCCGGTATATTTAAAAATGTAAGTACAATGTAAAGACATGTATGTACACAATAAGTGCATTGTATCAAATGGATAATTAAAATGTTAGTACATAGTAGTTAAGGCCACCTAATATAAAGTGGGTCCCTTTGGATTTTAAGATTTTATATTTCAGTATAATTCCTGCAGAAATGAGTTGATCATCGTTCTGACTTGAATGTGTTTGATCAGTTCTGAAAGCAGTGTGTTAGCATTCAAAGAATGTGCTAAAAATATATAGTTTTGCAGATAGTTAGGTACGAATAACAAAAGTGTTCGTGGATTTTGGAAAATGTGGTCATTGAATGCATTTTGTGTGAAAGCAATGAAAAATGATTCACAGTTTTTAACATATCAATTTAGTATTGGCCAATGCAATTAAAAAAAAAAACGTAAAGCGATATGCAGAAAGCTGTGGGGCTAAACACCAAGAAAATATCACTTCTAATAAGATGAAAATATATTTAATTTAATTTTTAAAACAATTTAAAACATGTCAACAGTTTTATTTTTATTTTATTTTTTACATTTGCTGGGACACATTTCTCAATCCTCATCACGTTTTCACTGTTCACTTTTTGTCTTCACTCAGTGATCACATCAGTCTATGTGGCTAAACTCTGGATCATTTATCATTGCTTTGGGCACAAAATGTGTTCAATGACGACATCTTTCAATTTACATTCATTCTTTTCTGACTTTGACACAAACACCACCAAAACATTATGTACTATACAGGCCAATTTGAACATTTTTACATTCTCTTTTCAAAACTGTTAAACTTATGTTCAAAATTTAACACAAAACTAAAAAAAAAAAAAAAAATTGCTACATTTCGACAGTAATACCATATTGAAATATATTTTGAATCTAAAATCTAAAATACTATCAAAACAAATAGATTTAGCTGGTGTTAGTTTTTAAATTGCATTGCCATCCATTCAAAAGGGAAAAATTTAGGAATAATGTTATACTGTACTGGACCAAGGACCATGTAACATAAACTGCAGTGAATTGTAGTGTAAGTCTTTTTTTGAAAAGAAAATTTTACAAAAGAAAACATTGTGTAATGATCATGTGTTTTAGGTCTGTGTTTTATGATTGAAAAAGTGTGTTTGTTGGGTGATTCCTTTGAATCCTCAGAATCCTTTTTGGTAGTTTTAGTGCATTTTGAACACTAAAATAACTGCTATGCCAAGCTGAAATTCAGTTGTGTGAATTTGTGTGAAAAAGTGTGTGAAGAGTTTTAAAAAAGTGACCCAAGTATTGAAAAATGTGTCGTAGGGATTGGAAAAAAGTGTACATTGATTTAATTTTCCCAGGTAAATCCCAGCGTTTTCTCTAGTTTGGATGAGAAGCTTGTGTCTGTGACATGGGTGTAACAGCTCTGTAAGGCCTCTTCCTCACCTGTGAGACAATGGCTTTGGCCTTTCCTGTATTCATATGTAAATGGAGTTTGGGGGATGTGTAAGCAAACTGATCTACACTAGGCTAAATACACGCATGAGTTTTTTCAGTTGTCTCTTGTGACTTTCTCACTGCAACCGAACATTACTTTGGAGTTTTTGCAGAAATATCTTTGCCATTGTGCCTGTTATTTCATAAAGAAACCTTACAGCAGCCATTTACAGCAGCCACAGTGCTGTAACACCACAGAATTCTGGGTCTTTGTTTGAGTCTGTTTGACGTCTATCTCTCAGCTACAATCGCTAGGACACCTTTCTCTTTTCTTAGCAAAGCAGTTAATTTCACGTTCAAAATGTGTTAAAACTACCAAAACACTTCATTGATGAAGTGAAATCAACTCATTCTTTCAGAACACAATGAGGATTCACCCAATATATACACTTTTAACTCCTACAACAAAAAACACTAACAACAGTCAGCATTATAGTATATTTTTTCAGTTTATGTCACATTGTCCAAGTTTACATTAAAGTACACACATTTTCTCCTTTTGTAAACAATAGATTATTTTTGTAAAACAATAGATCTGTATGGAGTTATTTATACCAGGCTCGATCAATCTCAGCATAATAAAGCAAGATATGCCATATGTAATTCTAAAGTTTTCTTCTTTTTCCACCATTATATGCTATTAGAAGAGAACTGTCCGTTCCCATTCAGTCGGTCACGTTCGACGTACGTCGGACGTACCGACGAATTGGGATCACTTCTGGGAGCCCCTATCAGCTTCGAGCTATCTAGAACCGGCCAATGAACAATTGGCGTGCGAGATTTGCATCTCGCGCTCCGCCCCGCGCCGCGGGTATAAACAGGAAGCGAGAGCGAATGCACGCTGTCATTCACTTCGGAGCCACACGGCAGATGAAGACGACTCTCAACGCTTTGCTTGAGTTTATCGCTGCTATCAGCAAGAGTATTTCTTACCGGAGAATCCAGAGGAGACGAGTGTTGGAGGAACGGCACATTGGAGCGGGATCCGCGCTGACTCATCGGCTGCCTCTGCAAGCAGAGAAAAACTGCTGTTTTAACAGCAACAGCAAATCTTTTGGTCTGGTTGGGCATTTTTCCTGTTGAGTACAGGCACGGGCTGCACACAATCCCGTGCGCTGTCGCGTTTCCCCCTGAGTGCTTCAGCACAGAGCGTTTCCTCACAAAAAGAGTACACGGGTGACGTGCCGTCCTTTTCAGGATGTCTTGCCACCCGTGCGTTTCTGGATGCTGTCGTTCCCTGTCCCCTGCTGACGGTCACAATCGCTGTCTCACGTGTTTGGGCACACAGCACGCTGAGGCGGCGTTTGTGGATGGTTCATGTTCCCACTGCGGGAACATGACTATCTCGGAGCTAAGATCGAGACTCTCCTACCTCCGGGCTGGGGGAGTCCCCTTACCCATCCCACGAACCAGGGCTGCACCTAACCCGGGCGGACCTGCTTCTTTGGATGGCCAGGGTGATCTGAGGATTACGTTTAGGGCAAACCCGCCGAGCGACCCTCCGCAGGCCCCTAATCCCTCAGCTCCGCAGCCGGTAGAGCCTCCGAGAGAACCCGCTGGACCCTCCCACGGGAGACCAGTGGTGACTTTTGGAGCTCCAGCGGACGAACAGATGTCGATCGCTGCATCGGAGGGGGAGTTTCAGTCCTCAGAGGATGAAGGGTCAGCTGTACTGCCTCCCTCTGGGAGAGTGGCAACGGCTGCCCCGGACCCTGAGATGGCTGCTATGCTTGCCCGGGCCGCCGAAAGGGTTGGGTTCGAGTGGAACCCTCCACCGTGTCCCGAACCCTCTAGGTTGGACGATTGGTTCCTCGGGGTGGGTCGCGCTGGTTCTCAGCGTCCCGCCCCGACACCTTTCTTCCCGGAGGTGCATGAGGAGCTCACGAGGTCGTGGACGGCACCTTTTTCTGCCAGAAACCGGCCGAGTGACTCCTCCCCCCTCACTACCCTCGACGGCGGGCCAGCCAAGGGGTACGTGGGAATCCCGCCAGTGGAGCGCGCCGTCGCGATGCAACTGTGTCCGGCGACCGCCTCTAACTGGCGCGGTGACCCACGTCTCCCGTCCCGGGCCTGTAAGTTCTCTTCCGGTCTGACCGGGAAGGCTTACAAGGCCTGTGGGCAGGCTGCGTCCGCCTTGCATGGCATGGCGTTGCTTCAGGTCCACCAGGCCCAGGCACTCCTTGACATGCACGAGGGTAGGCCTGACCCAGAGCTCCTCCGGGAGCTCCGGACGGCGACGGACCTCGCCCTCCGGGCGACGAAAGTCACCGCCCGTGCCATCGGTCAGGCGATGTCCACACTTGTGGTCCAGGAGCGGCATCTCTGGCTTAACCTGGCTGACATGAGGGAGACCGATAAATATCGGTTCCTGGACTCCCCCATCTCGTCAGCTGGGTTATTCGGCGACGCGGTCAAGAGCTTCGCCCAACAGTTCTCGGCCGCCCAGAAGCAGACGGAGGCGATCAAGCACATCCTGCCCCGGCGGCCCGCTGCTGCCTCCACCCCGCCGCCCGGTGGCAGCGTCTCCGACTACTCGTCGCCGAGGACGTCCACCCGCCGCCGCCTCCGCCCCCGCCAAGGCACCGCAGCAGCCTTCCACCAGCCGACGGCGTGGGGCCGGCCGTGGGAAGGATGTCAGGCCGCTGCCAAGCCAGGTGGCAAGCGTCGTCGCAAGCGACCCTGAGACGGGCCGCCCAGAGATGGAGGAAACTGCTCTGAGGGAGATGGCTGCAGCACCACTCCTTCCCCAGGAGGAGGGCCGGGGGAAAATCTTTTGTTTGTCTGTTCCGCCGCTGGTCCCAGTGCCAGCGGCACCCAAAACATCAATAAAAGAGCAGTTTCCAATATCTCTGGGTGCCAAGAGAGCGCGCTTGGCGGTGGTCGACGCTCCCATGCCTCGCCACCCTCAAGTACCTCTCCCTTCGCCAGCAGGGGACGGCGGCTGTCGGGACGCACACAAGCGGCCTCCCCACACTCGCACGTCCCCTCCGCGGATGCAGGTAAGTGTTGCACAGCACACTCAGATCCCGCTACGGGCCGCTCCCATGCCGTCCGAGCCGGATCCCTGCGTTCCGCCTCGCTGCCCCCGCTGCGGGTACGTCTGTGGTGCCGATGGTCCCCCTTGCTCGGAGTCTGGGAGCCTGGCTAGCGCTTCCCAGCCCGTCTCGGTGGCTCATCCGTACCATCAGACTCGGCTATGCGATTCAGTTCGCCCGGCGTCCCCCCAAGTTCAGGGGCGTTCACTTCACGACTGTAGTGGAGGCGAACGCCCCCGTGCTCAGGGCGGAGATCGCTGTCCTACTGGCGAAGGACGCGATAGAGCCGGTCCCTCAAGCCGATATGAGGTCCGGGTTCTACAGCCCGTACTTCATTGTACCCAAGAAAGGCGGCGGGTTACGACCGATCTTGGATCTGCGATTCCTGAACCGGTCCCTTCACAGGCTGCCGTTCACGATGTTAACGCAGAAGCGCATCTTCAGGTGCATCCGTCCCCGAGATTGGTTTGCAGCGATCGACCTGAAGGACACGCACTTTCATGTCTCGATTCTCCCTCGACACCGGCCCTTTCTGCGCTTCGCGTTCGAGGGACGGGCATATCAGTACCGCGTCTTACCCTTCGGCCTGTCCCTGTCGCCCCGCGTCTTTACGAAGGTTGCGGAGGCGGCCATTGCTCCCATGAGAGAGCGTGGTGTTCGCATCCTCAACTACCTCGACGACTGGCTGATTCTTGCCCAGTCGCGAGAGCAGTTGTGTGAACACAGGGACAAGGTGCTCAGTCACCTCAGCCAGTTGGGACTTCGGGTCAACTGGGAGAAGAGCAAACTCTGCCCCACGCAGAGGATCTCTTTTCTCGGTATGGAGATAGACTCGGTCGCCATGACTGCGCGCCTCACCGAGGAACGCGTCCAGTCGGTGTTGAACTGCCTGAATTCGTTCAAAGGCAGGACAGCGGTTCCACTGAAACATTTTCAGAGGCTCCTGGGGCATATGGCATCTGCAGCCGCAGTAACGCCGCTCGGATTGCTTCATATGAGACCGCTTCAACGCTGGCTACACGATCGAGTCCCGAGATGGGCGTGGCACAGCGGTTCCCTCCGCGTCCAAGTGACTCTGAGGTGCCGCCAAACCTTCGGCCCGTGGTCGGACCCTTTGTTTCTCCGGGCGGGAGTTCCCCTAGAGCAAGTGTCCAGGCACTCCGTTGTCTCCACGGATGCCTCATCCACGGGTTGGGGTGCCACGTACAACGGGCTTGCAGTTTCGGGTCTGTGGACGGGGCCTCAACTGCAATGGCATATCAATTGCCTCGAGTTGTTAGCAGTTCGTCTTGCACTCAGCCGCTTCAAGGTGCCGCTCAGAGGCAAGCACGTTCTGGTCCGGACGGACAACACTGCGGCCGTAGCGTACATCAACAAACAGGGTGGTCTACGCTCCCGTCGCATGTCGCAACTCGCCCGCCATCTCCTCTTATGGAGTCAGAAGCATCTGAGGTCGCTTCGTGCTGTTCACATTCCGGGCCTGCTCAATCGTGCGGCCGACGAGCTGTCACGTCAGCAGGTGCTTCCGGGAGAATGGCGACTCCATCCCCAGGCGGTCCAGCTAATCTGGAGTCGTTTCGGGGCCGCACAGGTAGACCTGTTTGCCTCCCCAGAGACGACCCACTGTCAGCGGTTCTATTCCTTGACCGAGGGGACCCTCGGGTCGGATGCCCTGGCCCACAGCTGGCCCCGGGAAGAACGCAAGTATGCGTTTCCCCCAGTGAGCCTTCTTGCGCAGACTCTGTGCAAAGTCAGGGAGGACGAGGAGCAGGTCCTGTTGGTCGCTCCGTATTGGCCCAACCGGACTTGGTTCCCGGAACTAGTGCTCCTTGCGACAGCACCTCCCTGGCCCATTCCTCTGAGACCGGACCTCCTGACTCAGAGACGGGGCACCCTATGGCACCCGCGTCCGGACCTCTGGAAACTCCATGTTTGGTCCCTGGACGGGACGCGGAGGTTCTAGGTGACCTACCGCAAGCGGTAGTTGACACCATCACTTCCGCTAGAGCCCTCTCTACGAGGCGCCTCTATGCGTTGAAGTGGAACCTGTTCGTTGACTGGTGCTCTTCTCGCCGAGAAGACCCCCGAAGATGTTCGGTCGCATCTGTGCTTACCTTTCTACAGGATGGGTTGGAGCGAAGGCTGTCTCCCTCCACCCTCAAAGTCTATGTCGCCGCTATCGCCGCTAATCATGAGCTCGTAGATGCAAAATCTCTAGGTAAGCACGATCTGATCGTCAGGTTCCTTAGGGGAGCGAGGAGATTAAATCCACCTCGTCCTCCCTCCATACCCTCTTGGGACTTAACTCTGGTGCTAACTGCACTACAGAGAGAACCCTTTGAGCCTCTGCAGTCAGCTGAGTTGAAAGTTCTGTCGTTAAAGACAATACTCCTGACTGCGTTGGCCTCCATCAAGAGGGTAGGGGACCTGCAGGCTTTATCGGTCGACGAATCGTGCCTGGAATTCGGGCCCGGTAACTCTCATGTGATCATGAGACCCCGGCCTGGATATGTGCCCAAGGTTCCCACTACTCCCTTCCGGGACCAAGTGGTGAGCCTGCAAGCGCTGCCTTCGGAGGAGGCAGACCCAGCCCTAGCTTTTCTCTGTCCCGTCCGTGCTCTCCGGACTTACGTGGACAGAACCCAAAGCTTCAGGACCTCAGAGCAGCTCTTCGTCTGTTACGGAGGACAGCAGAAGGGAAAGGCTGTCTCCAAGCAGAGGATGGCCCACTGGATAGTGGATGCCATCGTCTTGGCTTATCAGTCCCAAGACGTGCCCTGCCCGCTCGGGTTAAGAGTCCACTCCACTAGGGGTGTTGCCTCTTCCTGGGCGCTGGCTCGTGGCGCCTCGCTGACAGATATTTGTAGAGCTGCGGGCTGGGCGACACCTAACACGTTCGCTAGATTCTATAGCCTCCGTGTAGAGCCGGTGTCTTCCTGTGTGCTCACTTCCCATAGTCAGTAACACCTAAGTACCCGTTCTAGTGTCGGCTTGCTGCGCCATTCCCTCCCCTATGGTAGACGGATGCGTGCGCTTATTCTGCTCCAGTCGAGTTCCCCGGAACGGCGAACCCTGTTGAGTCCTCCGCAACCCGCGGCAGTCGGACGTGGCGGAGCGTTCGACGCCAGGTCTAACACTCGTATGCATTGGTGGAACTTGTGTTAGGCTGGGTTCCATATGTAGTCACCCCCACAGCGGTCCCATATGTGTATTCTTCCACGGTACGGCTCCCTACGGCGAGCCCGTGTCTTTCCCTCGGCAGAGTGTCCTCTGCCGTTCCAGGTACGTGTTGTTCCCCCTCCACTAATTGGCCGGGGCCACCCCTGGGACTTCCGTATGTTGTGCTGCCCACGGTCAGCCCATACGTGTATTCTCCACATGTTAACTCCCTCTGGGCATGATGTGGCTTCCGCAGCTGCCTTCACAGGCACGCTTTCCCAGCGTTATCCAATACAGTCAGCTGAATGG